>JAMKCH010014670.1:0-37387 GCA_023653785.1 Ophioderma brevispina
TTGGAGAAGCCACTGATAGGAATTAGGAAGATTTATAACATGGGTCTCAGACATGTGGGCCAAAATAACCTTATATAAGAACAATTTCTGCTACTTTTAATTTGGGGAAGAGCACTTTTTGACCCAAATGTTAAGTTATGGAGTAAGTCCAATTAAGCTACCATTATACATATGTAAACTAAAGTTGAGTGCAAAGAGGGTAAGTATGATGTTGTAACCGGGGACACCGCGTCCACATTCGTGAAATGACCCATATCCATTTTAACCGTTTCAAACCAATGTATTGATTACGCTGATTTTGCATATAATTAGCCCAAAATATGCAAACATTCTAATCAGGTCGAGAACTCTTTAACCCTGGCTTACTCCACCAAGTGACATCATTATACGCCTTACGGAACTCCAGATAACGTGTACACACGCTTTGCGGGAAATGGTTTTTTTACATTTTGGACCGGCCAAAGGTCACATGAGGTCACCAAGGTCACATGAGGTCACACAACATGGTCAACCACCCCACCCTCCTTTCCAACCAAGTTACATCATCGAAGCCCTTTACGGCCCTTACGAGTGGTTTCATAGGAAAAACGGAATTATAACCCTAACAATGATAAAACCATCTAATTTGACCATGTGCTATTTAAAAATCGCGTAAGTGTATAAAACGTGTTAGCGATCCGACCGGCAGTTTAGGTCATACATGCAATAGGAAAATACACATTATGAAAGATCAGCTTTGAAGATGTTTGACGCTACTGTGCCGTCCGTATCGCATAACACAAATACATATCCCATATACAGTTTAGCTGCGAATTTCAAAAAGCGCGTGGTCAGACAAAAATTGATTTTAATTAGTTTATGGTTAGTATAATTATGTTTTCCCATGAAACCACTCCATATGTGTTCAATAATTGTTTTATAGCGTATATTGGGTGTAAAGTTTTATTATTGATATAGGTTGCTCTTTTAAGGGTTAAAAACCACTTACCACAGCACACCACAAAAGACATTTCAGATAAGACATACGGACCATATTAATAACTATGTACCTTTTGCATCTTGCAGACGGACAAAAAATAAGTTGCTAGGATCATCACCAAATACACCTTCAAAGGCACTATCAGTGATTTTCAAAATGGAAAATAAACAATCATCAGAACTATATTTAATATTGTTGATGTATTTGATGGAAATAAACTTGAATGAATGAACTCAGATTGTCAGATTTGTACATGTCTTGTAACCGGTATATAGTAGGGTATAAACGGAGATCCCATTCTAGGAAGTTTGGGGAAGAAGGTTTGAGATGCTTTCTATAGTTTGAAGGGTGTTGAATCAAGGGATAAAATTTTACTTGATTTTACGTGATTTCAAATTTACCTCCTGTACTAATTTTACCACATTATTTACAAAGCTTCCCCAATTCCAGAGGTTGGGACCCAAAGAATTCTGATTCGACAACTTCAAACTATAGAAAAAATCTTCAAACCATCTTCAAACCTTCTCCAAACTTCTAGAATGAGATTCTCATTATAACGCCTACTAATAGGTATCTAAACACCAACTACTTATCCTTCATTTAAGTTATCAAATTTACCTGGGAAATCTTGTCATTTTTTTCAGAAATCTCATAAGATTCATATTTAAACAAGGTATCTTGTTAAACCTTCTCTTACCGTTGGAGTCTAAAAACACCCAAGAAAGAGCTACAAGTTCATGAATATTAATGATATGGACCATTTTATTTGGGTTAAGGTTTGGAAGTGTTAATCACTTTAGCAGTCCCAGGAAAACTATTTATCTGTGATGTTGCACTATAGTGCGTAATCGTCCGGCAGTGAAAAAGTAGGGCACGGTTACGATCGAATCGAAAAATTGCCACCGTGGTCAGTTAAATTTCAAAATCAGTGCCTCGGTTGTTTTTTGCTATATGGATCATCTTCTACATTTATGTAAGATAATTCACGTGAAAAGTACTTTCTATTGTAGTCACAAGCTGTTTGACAGTCTCTGTTATTATGACCAAAAACAGAATAAAACAAAAACTATCAACGGCGACACCACTTTTGACAACTGATGTGGAGTATATTTATACCAGTTTCTACATCCTGTGTAAATTTGATGAAATTTCATTGCGGGCAAATATGATTTTTTATAAATCTAGTTTTACACTTCTTTCTATGTGAATTAGGCATATAGAGGGAGCTCACTATAACATACAAATTTGAACTTTGTAGGCCTATTGTGGCCATATTCCTGCAATGGGTTTTATGATTTTGGCGGTGGGTAATAGCTATTGCATGTCCTACTATCTTCAGTTGTCAAAAATTGTGTCGCCATTGTTGAAAATTGCTCTAAAAATAAAAGAGGAGAGACCAATTGCCATGGGTCAAACAGCTGTTGAGTTTTAGGCAGGTCGGCGACGCGGAACGAACAAACCAGAATTTTTGTAAACATGACCTCAGAATTGTTCCAAGATGACCAAACTATCCCAGGTCTTTTATTCACGCACAAGAAGAAACTGTGGCCTCCATGTGTGAAATGTTGCACGCATCCATTTAGATAGCCTCGATTCAAGAGCCTTGCACCCCAACTCCTCTGTAACCTATATTACTTTGTAGGCATGGATTGCCATTTTCTATGAATTGAGGCTTACCAATAAAATCCACATTTGTATAAATTTGTACCTCCTTTAAATGTTGTGGCAATGTAATATTGTTACACGTACAAACCATCATAGGACATGTAAGGGAATGACAGTGCATTCTCTCAATAAATACTATTTTACCCCTGACTTTTTTGAAATACAAATTTAATATGTAATTTCTGCATTAGTTTAAACATAAAAAACATAGTGTGTGTTAAAGGGGGATGGTCCCGATTAAAGTATATAAAAGTTTTAATTTAAAAAAAGAAAAAACCTAAAAAATTAAAAAAAACCCATCTGTAAAGTTTCTCGCCGATATTTCAATCCGTTTGGATGTGAGAGCTAGAAATTTGATTTTGTGCGCCATTAGAATACTGTTAAAAATTAATATTGGTCGACCAAAATGGAGTATTGTTTCGCTCATAAGGCAAAAAAAAAAATTGGTGTTTTATTGAGTGAGCGGGCCATTGCAAAATAGGGTAGGGCGGGCGGATTTTTTCACTTTCCTGTGCTTTATGTGACCATGCAAGCTAATCACACAATGCCAAAAAAGATCAGTTGGAACTCTGTAGAGAGCCTTTATTCAGCACCCGGGTTCAGCTTGCTTGACTTTTTTTTTCGTTTTCCATTTTTTTTCTGACGATTTCCCTCGATATTTTTTGAAAAGTCTAGGGTCGGGCCGACGGGCGGGTTACTCCAATACAATATGTTTTTGGCCTAACTTCCAAACCAAACATCCTTTAACTCTAAGATTTCACAGGGTAAATGAGTAAAATAGTAGCTTTCTTCTGATACCAAGATTTCGACCACTTCCGGTAAAAATCTGGGATTCTGGAGACAAGGCTATTAGCGATCGGATCATGGACCTTTAACAAAATATTGATTTTAAAGTTAGCATCATTAATAAAACAATATCTTAGTGACAGTTGCTAAAATAAAAAATGATCAAAGTTCCAATGATTTATGGGTTAAATAAATGGTTTGAAACAATGCAAATATAATAGAAATTGCTAGTTTCTTACATAGTTAAAGCTGTGAGTGAGAACTCATCATAAATTAACAAGTGAAGCATGCCACCAGAGAACCAATTGAGAACATTTGGTCTATTTACCTTACATAAATGTTGAGAAAAGGAAAAGAACTAAATGTGACTTTGTATAAGGATATTTATTGTTATTTAATTTAAACATGTTAAAACAACATTTTTCCTTAATAAAAATACACTAAATGTACCCAATATATTGGCATGATTCTAACACCAAGACCTAGTCTAGATTTGGAAAAAAATCTGGGTAAAAATAAGGCCTTATACTTATAGGTATATAGGTAAAGGAACTAACCTCTAACTCAGATGCACAATTAGATATCTACATGTAGCATGGACGTTTGTGTCAGGAGATGTTTTGTCACCTTGACAACAGAGTTTCAATTATGAATTTCAAGGATACTTTTTAAAGAGTTGGGTGGGGAAGTTTTTAATTTTACTCATCAGTGGGGATTTTTTTTATAAATAGAGGTGATCTTTATTTTTCAAAAAACGTTGATGCCTCTGTGGATATCTGATGGTGCACCCCTTGGTACTGACATGAATACATGTCATATACAGAGAATGTCTCAATTATAGAACTAAGTTTCACATATATAACTAAGCAGGTCCCCCAGGTCCCCTTTCATCTGCCCATAGCCTTGCCCTTCCATTTCCCCCTTCTTCTGCAAACTCTCTTCTGTTTTCTTCCTTAGGCTTATCTCCAGGAAGTCCCCTTTCGCCCAGGTCTTCTCCTGCAAACTCTCTTCTATTGTCTTCCTTATAACCCAGGAGCTAGCAGACATTTGTAACACATCTCAAGTACAAAAGGTTCGAGTGATTAAATATGTTGAGAGACTGACAGGGACCCCTGAAACATGATTCTTAAGTGCAGCAAATAGTGCCTTAAGGGAAGGGGGCCAAAACAAAGTTTGTACAGGGGTCAAATTTTTAAATTGATCCAATCATGTTCAAAAGTATACCATGTTATTTGTCTAACTACAAGGATTCAGGAAAGGTATAGTTTGTACTATCTACAACGTAAAGTTTAAGCGTTATTGGCTAAAAACAGCAAAAATCAATCAAAAGGGTCAATTTCAGTTGTACAGGGGTCAAATTTTAAAGTTGCTCCGATTTAGTTAAAAAATGGTGCAAATTATTGATGGAGTTCATATGATTAAAATAAGGAATAGTTTTGACTGTCTAAAATATGTAGTTACCGATGTAGGGGGCACAGAAGGTCAACGTCCATTGCATTCAATGGGGCTTGACCTTGTTTCCCCCCTACTTTCTTAAGCAAGCATTTGAGACACTCAAAACTATTCCTTATTTTGATCCTATGAGCTCCACCAAAGATTTGCACCATTTTTTATCCAAATCGGAGCATCTTAAAAATTTGACCCCTGTACAAAAAAAAAAAAAAAAAAAATTTTTTTTATAAATAGAGGTGATCTTTATTTTTCAAAAAACGTTGATGCCTCTGTGGATATCTGATGGTGCACCCCTTGGTACTGACATGAATACATGTCATATACAGAGAATGTCTCAATTATAGAACTAAGTTTCACATATATAACTAAGCAGGTCCCCCAGGTCCCCTTTCATCTGCCCATAGCCTTGCCCTTCCATTTCCCCCTTCTTCTGCAAACTCTCTTCTGTTTTCTTCCTTAGGCTTATCTCCAGGAAGTCCCCTTTCGCCCAGGTCTTCTCCTGCAAACTCTCTTCTATTGTCTTCCTTATAACCCAGGAGCTAGCAGACATTTGTAACACATCTCAAGTACAAAAGGTTCGAGTGATTAAATATGTTGAGAGACTGACAGGGACCCCTGAAACATGATTCTTAAGTGCAGCAAATAATGATATGATATCAACAAGGCTGTTAGTGTTCACCAAATGTGAGAGATGTGTTTGTAAGTAAGTGCTCAGGAAACATTGGCAACCTGTGACGTTTAAGATCTGGAAATATTTATTGTTTTATTCTTACTAATTTATTTGTTATTAGCTTGTATTTAGAAGGGGTACCCTATATGCATGATTCTGGTAGAATCCATGACAAAGCGAAACTCAATGCAATGCAAGAAAGGATCAAGTAAATTGATACGATCCGAGAGAATTTTTAGACAAACATTACATAGAGGTTCAGAGAAACATATATTTTTGCATTATTTTTCATCTTAGTTTCATTATTTGTTACACACTCTAATTTCTTACACAGATTTGTCCTCCATTTTAATCTGAAAAATTTAGAGAGCATTTATGCACTGTTGTGAAGAATTTTTTGTGTGGATTGCAAGAGTTGAATGAGGCGAGTGTAGTTTGGCCAATTGGTGTACCTGCTTGGAAAGTCAACATCTGTTTCTCTCGCTACCATACTGAAGATTAAAAGTAAGAGCAATTATCTTCGCACTATTACTTTGAAATTGAATGGAGTTTATTTATCCCAAGCTCTATAGTGTTAGTTTTTAGTTCAATGTTTGCCATGCACGGTTGAATGTAAGACAAATATAAATTTTTATTATAACTTTTGCTGTTTGATATGGTTTTTATATTGGATTGTGATTTTGTTTGGCATGGCCACTTAATAGGGCTATGTGGTATACTAGTGGCGATAGGTGTTTGGAGTTTTCCACTCCTGTTCCCCTTTGTTCCACTCTTACCGAATGACCTCCATTGAAGGCATCCCTGCCTCCTACGGCCGGCCTGCCAAATTGAAGGCTCTCAAATCATAATCGCCGGTTTATCTCGCAGCCAACTTGTGTCTTACAATTGGAATATAAACAGCGGTCCTTGTTCAAAAGTGTATACTCATGGAAAAAAGAAGGAGGTAAAAAAAACAAAAAAATTAAAATTTTGTATAGAAATTATGGGTTAATAAGTTCAATTTAAGTTTTTAAAAAAAAAAAACTTTCAACCCATGTTCCACATTGTACAATAATACTCGCTGTCGCCCTAAATGAAATTCCCTGCACATCTGTACAGTACTCTAAATATCACATTCCCTGAATATATGGATGACAATTGACCCAAAAGCAGGCGCGATAGCCAGCCCTGGTTCCGAGGGAGCATTTCCGGTATGTGCCCAATCAAATTTCCCGGTCCCAAGCAAAATTTCCCGGTCGCAGGGTAAAAATATCCGAAAAAAGTGCTGAGTTAACATAAACTCATGTTTTTTTAATTTCCCGATTATCCCCTCAAAAATTTTTTTCAGAGGGGCACGCTGCCCCCCCTGCCCCACCTGGCTACTCCACTGCCCAAAGGCCTGCAAATTTAGTTGGTTCAATGTGTGTAATCCTGTTAACTAGTTTATACAACAACCAAGAACGTTTGGGTAACAAAGAAGCAGTGTTGTGTCATCTCTTAGGACATTAGGAAATTTCCAGTAAGAAGCGCCCCATTTTTTTGTTCTCGAACCCCTGTTTTTTTTCATTTTTTTACGGCCAATTGCGTAACTAGCTCAATAGATTTCAATTGGATTAGCTTTGCGATTCACGATGTCGCTGCTCCCGAAGTTTCTAACCATCATCAGCTCCACCACCACCACCTGACCTCCCCCTACCACATGTTTACAATATCAGCCTAATGAGTGTATCAAAAATGCTCATAATTAAAACACGCTGGCCTTAAAAGACAAGGATCAGTACATGCTGAGCATTGACACAAAAAGAAAAAGAAAGTGGCAGTGATATACCCTAATGACGTGAGTAAAAATGATACGGGCGGAGTAAGCAGAAAATGAAACGTTAAACTTTTCAATTGAATTAAACTCATATTCCAACTTAACAGAACAAGTGTTAGGCTTTAAAGAGGATTTTTAGGTTTGCAAAAAACATGTACATTCTATTTGACGATTTCAAATAATCCATGAATGAAAATAGGCGCCATCAAGACAAATGTTTTTTTAGTGTGTACGAAAAGTTTGAAAACAAGTTTGAAATTGGTCCAGCTTTTGGGATAGTGGAATAAAATGTGCACTAAATTAAATTGGCTATAAGATTAATTATGTGGTCCCTCGACAACATTTTAGGACGTTTTTGCGCAAAATATCACAAGAACGCATTTTTTCATTGGGGCCCATAAGAAACAATGTACTTTTCATCTGATAGGAAAATCTCAGTATTTTGATGGCGTGTTAAAGTGGGACGAGGTCATTTATAGGATCACCCCTTTAACCTATGTTTTCAACTACAATTACGTACATGACGACTTAAATTGTGGCCGGAAAAAATATAGCCCTATAATTATATGTGGTCTTTGAGTATGAAAATTTCCTAAAATTTTTGACAGGTTTAAACTTTAATACCAAAATATATATTTTACTTATTTTGTCATTGTATGTCTATTAAACGTAAACGGTATATTTTGGATTACAAAGGTTCTATAACTGGGGTACCGTACATTGGATGCATAATCGCCAATTAGAATAGAAATCAACGAAATTGAAAATCAACCGTACATTGTTTCGCACCGTTCTTTTTTTGTTTACGTATAGCGAAAAAGTTTGATGAATTTTCCGAAAAATGAGAAAGGCGAAATTTAAAGCATAAAGACGAACTTGCATTACCATACAGCTTAACGTTTATGCTGTACAACAACGAAATTGATGACGAAAAATGGAATAAGTGCTCATCGTAGAATTGGGTACTTAGGATTTAGACCGATACGGACAACGTACCGGCCAACTCGAAATTGATTGCCACCTTACTTTTTTTTGTTGATAAAGTGCGAAAGTTGGCCCCGGGAAACCTCTGATTAATACTATAGTTCAAGGTTCCCCAGACCTTCCCCCCATCACCCAAGCCATCCATTTCTAATATCGCCTTTGTCCGAAATTTGCAACCCATCAGTTTCTGACATTTCGGCCCTATTTGAAACCCAACAGAACATTCAAAATCCATTTTTAGCATGAAATCCTACATGAATACACACCAAGCCACACTAAAAGTCCTGAAGACCCGTTTGTTGCAGGAGATAGGGTCGTCCGGACTCTGTCCACCTCCCAACGGTGAAGATAGGCACTCGATTCATTGACTCTTCACGCAACATTAAAAAGCACTTAGCCACATTTTTTTGAGAGATCGCCCCCATTCTTCCAGACAAATTTGAGATTTTAACACGTTTGCATTGGTTACTGGCAAGTAAACTATATCTGTGAATGGTTAAGCTCGAAAAGGTTGTGTGTCACAAACGAAGGAATTTTTTGTAATAGAATAATTATTATCGGGTATCACCGATATAATTCAACGCTGCTGGAAACGGCCTTCCAATGTGACTTACAGGGAACTGGCGTCATTTACATGCTCGCTCATCCATTAGTTGTTTAATCGGTTCAGAAAGTCAAGTCCGAGGTTATTTTCTCGAAGGTGCACTATTCATCATGGACGGACAAAACGTAGCATTTCCAGCTCTGCCTTTAATTCCAAATCGGGAATCCCCAATTCCAATTAAAAAAAAAAAAAATGTTTTATGATAAATACGCATTTTTTTAGATTCTTGTTCCAGGTATAATTCCTAGACAATAAATTGCCAACGTAACTGTTCCAAAATATCATTTTGAAATTTGGGTGCGCTCTTCAAAAAATGTCCATTATTGCCAGCCCGGTGGCGTCCAAGCCTCATTTATTATAGCAACGCACCAAAATATCAAAAGAAATTACCAGCCCACTACGGAGTGAAACCCAACCAATTTGGGTGCTTTGATGTGGGTCCGTCATGGTGTTTCCCATGAACCACTACGACCTCGTTCGTTTATTCTGTACAAAAAAAAAATTCAGAAATAACCCTTCTAGTGGAGTTTGATTCTTCAACTCCAACGGTTTGGGAATAAGAAAATTTCCTTGACCACATATAAAAATCAGCATTTTTCATCAAGATTTCCCTTTTCGTGTTTAAACCAATGGCGACGTCTGAAATTGGGATTCTTGGCCGCCCTCCCCTGATTCTTTCTTTAATTTCCACGGTTTTATTTCCTGTTGTTACCAAACATGCAAAGTCCAATTTTTTATGATTGTTTTTCAATTGTCGGATTTCAATCACGATAATGCGTCAAACGACTTGGGTAATTGACCCGGAGCACCTTTGCTTTTATGAAATCCTTTCTACTTGTTTTTAAACGAACCTTTCTCATTTGCCCTGACCCCAAAAAAAGCGGTCACAACCAGTAGGTTGGGGAACGTCTGTAATCAAATATAACTGGGATAATGCAACTCTTAAAAGTAAGATTAAGAAAAATAAATGGTGTAAATCAAAATTTCAAAATACAAGCAGAAGCGATGTGAAGTAACCATATATGAGCTTCATTCATAGCGCCCCTTGGAGTCTGGCTCTTTTATTATGGCAGTTGATACATCACATTTGTAGCGTACTCACCACTGTATTACAGGTAGTAGAAAAGATGAAATGTGTCGATTGGTTTGTAGAAACATACCGCTCCTCCTCTCTTTTCAAACCGGTAGATTGATTTGGCAAATTAGGATTTAATCTTTGTCCACTAAGATTTTATATAGTCAAATTAAATGGTCGTCAAGATAGTCCTATACTCTTAAGCAGTGAGTTTTATGGTTTCTCGACAAGATCGCCTAGATTTTTATAGGGCTGTTTATACGTTGCAAAATGAAATAGGCTCACTGCAGCACCATGGATTTCACAATTATTTCCGGTCATGCGTAAATGCGTGTAAACCAGTGGGCGCCATGGTTACAGTAACCTCATTTTGATTAACAAGTATAGACTATAGGTCCATATTGATGTGATTCTTGTTTGGCATGGCCAAATTATGGGCTATGTGGTATACTTATACTAGTGGCGAGAGTGTGGAGTTCACTCACGGGGTGCACTCTACTGAATGAGCCCTACATTGAAGGCAGCCAGCCTACCTACGCCGGCCTGCCAAGTGAAGGTTCCAAATCATTAATCCGGCTAATATAGCAAGCCAACTTGTGATCTTACAATGGAATATAAACATGTGTCTTGTTCCAAAAGTGTAATACTCATGGAAAAAAGAGAGGCAGGTAAAATTAAATTTGTATAGAAAATTAGTGGGTTATTAATTCCAATTGTAAGTTTTGAAAAAAAAAAACTTAACCATGTTCCACAGGTACCAATAATGACTCTGTGCCCTAACATGAAATTTCCCTGCACATCTGTACAGTACTCTAAATATCACACCCTGGAAATGAAAATCTAGTGGAATGGGAATGACTTTGACCAAAAGCAGGCGCACGTAGCCACAGGCCCAGTGGTTCCGCAGGGGGGGCAATTTCCCTGTAGGTGCATCAAATTTCCCGATCACAAGCAAAAATTTCCCGGTTCCAGGGCAAAGAAAAGAATCGAAAACAAGGCTGATTTAACATAAATATCAGTGTTTTTCCGATTTTCCCTCAAAAATTTTTTCAGAGGGGGCACTCTGCCCACCTCTGCCCCACTCGTTGATACGCACTGCCCAAAAGGCGGCTTGCAAATGTTATGGTGTTCAATTTTGTATCTGTAACTAGTTTACCCAAGACCGTTTTTGGGTACATAAGAGCAGTGTTGTGTCATCTCTTAAAGAGCCATGACGAGATGTCCAGAAGTAGAAGCGCCCCCAATTTTTTTATGAACCCCTGTTTTTTTTTTCATTTTTTACGGCCACTTGCGGAACTAGCTCAATCGATTTCATTTGGATTAGGCTTGCGATTCACGAGGCTTGCTCCAGATTTCCTACCATATCAGTCCACCACCACCCATGGACCTCACTACCACATTTTACATAATCATAATATGGGTGTAGCACAAAAGATGCTCATAATTAAAACACGCTGGCCTTAAAACGACATGAATCAGTACAATGCTGAGCATGACACAAAAAGGAAAATTAAGAAAGAGGGGCAGTGATTATACCATAATGAAAGTGAAGATAACTACAGTGAATAAGAGGAGTAGAGCAGAGAAGAACGTTTTAAATTTTCATTGGCAATATGAACTCATAAGGCAACTTAAACAGGACGAAGTATAGGCTCTTTAAGAGAGTTGTATTTGAAAAATGTAAATTCTAATGTGACGATTCAAATAATCATGTGATGAAAATAGCCGCCATCAAGACAAAGTTTAGTGTGTTCGAAAAGTTGGAAAACCCACGTGGGAAATTGGTCCAGCTGTTTGATAGTGAATAAAAAAATGTGCCACTAAATGGCCCTATAAATTAATCAATGGTCATCGACCACATTTGTAAGACGTTTTTGCTCAAATATCAAAGAAAGCATTTATGGGCAAAGTAGAAACATATGACTTTAGCGGATATGAAAATCTCAAGTTTGATGGCGTGTGAAGTTTCGTGAACGGGGTGACGAGGTCCATTTACGGATCACCCCCTTTAAACCATTTTTTCAGCTACATTACGGTATGACGAATAAAGTTGCCCGGAAAAAAATATAGGCCTATAATTATATGTGGGTCTGGAAGATATGAAATTTCCTAAAATTTCTTGTTTTGACCCTGTTTTACCAAAATAGAGATTTAACTGATTTGTCATTGAGGTCTAATTAACGTAAACGTAGATGGTAGGTCTATAACGAACGTAATTGGATGCATAATCGCCAATTAGAATAGCAATCCACGAAATTGACAATCAACCGTACATTGTTAATTGTTTCGCACCGTTCTTGTTTACGTATAGCGAAAAAGATGATGATTTTCGAAATAAATGAGAAATGGCGAAATTGAAGCATAAAGACGAACTTGCATTACCTAGCGAACGGGTTATGCTTTACAACGAAATTGATTGACGAAAAATGTAGAGTGCTCATAGTACTAATTGTCCTTAGGATTAGACCAGCCAAAAAGTGCGAAATTGATTGCCAAATTAATTGTTTGGTTGTAAAAGTGCGAAATGGCCGGGATAGATGGAAAACCTATATATAAGAATGATAGTTCAAGTCCCCCAGACCTTCCCCCACCCCAGATCTCCATTTCTAATCGCCTTTGTCCGAAAATGTGCACCCATCATTTTCTGAAGTTAGGCCCTATTTAAAACCCAAACAGCAAACAAAATCAATTTTCGCATGAAAAGTCCGACAGGATATAAACACAAGCCACACTAAAAAGTCTGAAGACCCCGGGGTTGTTGCAGGAGATATGGTCGTCCGGACTCATAGTCCACCCTACAACGGTGAAGAATAGGGCACTCGATTCAGTTGACTCTTCAGCAAAAAAGAAAGCAATATTAGCACATTTTTTGCAAGAGCGGCCATTTTCACAAGTTGAGATTTTTACCGGTGCATTGGTAACTGGAAAGTAAACTATATTTGAATGGTTAAGCTCGAAAATGTATGTTGTGTCACAAAGAAGGAATTGTAATTGAATAATTATTATCGGAATCACCGCCTAATAATTCAACGGCTGCTGGAAACGGCCTCTCCAATGTGAATAAGCAGGGAACTAGCGTCTTGACATGTCTCTTACGCTCATCCAGTAGTGTTTATCGGTTCAGAAGTCAAGTCAGAGTATTTTTCTCGATCGGGGGCACTATGCATCATGGACGGACATAATAGTTAGCATTTCAAGCTCTGCCATTAAGTCAAATCGGGAATCCCAATTCAAATTAAAATCGCTTTGTTTATGATAAATACGCATTTTTTAGACATTCTTGTTCGCAGGTATCGATCCAGACAATTAATTCCAAACCGTAACTTTGGCCAAAATCTCAAATTTTGAAATTGGGGGCGCTAGTCTTCTTCAAAAAAATGTTCCACTTATTTGCCAGGCGGTGGCGGCCAAAAGCCTCATTTATTATCGTCACTAGACTCACCAAATGTCAAAAGAAATTACAGCAATACGTAGTGGCAAAAACCACAAACCAATTTGTGGTGCTTTGATGTGGTCTGTCATGTGGCGTGTTCCCCTGACCCACATACGACCCTCGTTCGTTATTCTTACAAAAAAAAATCAGAAATACCACCTTCCAGTGGAGTTTGATTCTTCACTTCTCCAACGGTTTTGGAATCATAATATTCCTTGACAACATTAAAAAATCAGAATTTTTCATCAAGAGTTTCACTTTTCGTGTTAAACCAATGGCGACGTCCTGAATTGGGATTTCTGGCCGCCTCCCCTGATTGTTGCTTTAATTCAGTTTATATTCCGTTGTTACAAACATGCAAAGTCCAATTTTTTATGATTTTTTTTTTTCAATTTTTCTGATTTGCAAATCACTGATACTGCGTTCAAACGACATTGGAAATGACCAGACGCACCTTTGTTTTCATGAAATCCTTTCTACTTGTTTTTAAACGAAACCTTTTCCCATTGCCCGTGACCCCCAAAGCTGCCCGACCCTCGGTTGGTGAACTCTGTAATAATAAACTGGATAATGCAACTCTTAAAAGAGTAGAGTAAAAATAAAATTGTAACATCAAATTCATAAATACAAGCATACAGAACGCGTGTGAAATACATAATATGGCGTCATTCATGCGCCACCTTGGGGTATTTAGCTTTATTATGGCAGGGATGACTATCAAACATTTGTACGTACTCACCAGCTGTATTACCGGTAGTAAAGAAGATGAAATTTGTTCGAATTGGTTTGTAGAAACAGTACATCCTCCTCTCCTTTTCAAACCGGTAGATTGATGCAAATTAGGAGTTAATCTTTGTCCACTAACTTGATATAAGCAAATTAAATGGTACTGACAAAGATATTCTATACTATTAAGCAGTGAGTTTATTGGTTATCGACATCGCCCTAGATTTTATAGGGCTTTATACGTTGCAAAATGGAACAGGCTCACTGCACCATTGGATTCACAATTTATTCCGTCATCTAATCGTGTACACCACTTGGCCCAGTGGGTCAGTCGCCATTTTGATTAACAAGTCTAGACTATAGGGCATATTCAGTATTTGCACGCAATTGCCAGCAATGACTAAGTTATTTAACTTACAAAATCTTATAACCTGCCTGTCATTGTGTTTCTCCAATTTGAACTACCATAGTGCGATATCTTTCACAATTATCTTCACAAAAGATTCATTTATAGCTATCATCCAAAATAGTGCATTAAAGAACGCTCCCCACCTGGTGAGATTTTTAGTCAGTAAAATTGACAACAAAACCGCCTATCCTTACTTGCCTGGCTAAAGTGGAACCATTTTACTGAACTTCAGTTTTTAAAATCTGAAAATCTTAGTTGTGCTTAACTGATATTACTTTAAATAACCATCCAATTTGGATAAAAAAATGTTTCACATCTCGTGAAGAGTAACAGTGCCATCTATAATAGCAATAAATTTCTGGATGCTTAAAGGGTCATTTGGGATCCACAGCCATCATCCTCCCCTACTTATCGAAAAACTTTAATATTTGCTGATCCTGAAAACTGGTGGCCTAAGTATAATATGCCTAATCGTATTTGCAAATTCGATCTAACTCTGGGAAGAATTCACAATTTGTTATTTTCTCTGTCGTATACGGACAGAAATTACAAATCATAGCCCTAGGGGCGTGGTTGATACAAACATTTGCTCATAACATCAATTTAACTGAAATTTTGGAATAACCTTTTTTGTTGCATATCTAAGGAACAAAACAAAAAATAGGGTCTAGATCACAAAATCACACCTTTAAAGCGCTGTCAGTTATTGGCCACATCGAAAATAAAAAAAATCATCAGAAATCAGATTTGTACATCTGTAACATGTATAGGTTACAAGTGATTAGACCAAAGCAACCTAATAAACAGTGAATAAGGACAAATTAATCATTTTGTCATTACTGTCGCATATGACACTTGCTTACAAGCCTAATTGAATGGGTGATTAATATATTTGAAGCTTCGCACAACTGTAGTTTGCTTTCCCTTTCTGTTAATTTTCTCAGTTGGAAAAATAACTTATGAAAATTACACAGACCCTTATCCTTCGTTTTTGAGCTATTCCTAGCACATTTCAATATTTTGACTTAGGGGGTTGATCACTGATAATGTGATTATTTGTCTTAATGGGTTGCACCAGGAATCACTGCTAATGTAATTATTTTGTCTTATGTGGGTGCACCAGGATCACTGATAATGTCTTATTTGTGTCTAATGGGGTTGCACCAGTATCCCCCTGCTAATTTAATTAGTTGTCTTAATGGGGTTTCCACCAGTCTCACTGATAATGTCATTTATTTATTTGTCTAATGGGGTTGCACCAAGATCACTGTTCATGTAATTATTTGTGTCAGTTTTTCAGTTTTCCGTTTATTTACCAGTGTACAATGCAAATGTAATGTAGGATACATGGTGGTTTGACCAAAAGGAAGCAAAAGCTCGGTACATATATTTTGGCCACCCGTTATTAACTAATCAGAATAAATGTCCTTATAATATTACCATAATTTTAAATAGACTATTTATCTTACTCTCTGAAAAAAACAATGACACATTAATTAAACTGCTACATGGTGCGCAGACAGGAGCTTCATCGAGACAAGTGAGTTGTTAGTATGTTGGTATTCGTATATGGCAGATCTTGCATACACACTGCCACAAGTTACATACGCAGTAAATTGAACTAGCAGTTTTTAATTGTGAAAGAAGAAAATGCTTAAAATTTTTCTTAAAAGTTTGACTGAGGCACATGACCCGAATATTTAAATCAATAGAGTTTCCTACAGAGACCCGTGGAGTTTTTAATTTGTTCTTGCTAGATCTCAAGAAAAATTGTACGGTCTAAACAGGTTTGGCAGATCTGGTGGCGGTTAATGAATGGATTTGGATTAGTAAACTGAAAATAATTACAAATATATCAGGTAGGCGTCTTATTTTTGGAAGTGGAACAAGAGGTGCCCTTTGGTGTTTATGAATATCATAACCGGTGAGTGTTGATTTAATTTCTTGAATAGAGGGGTAAAAATGATGAGCAAGGTAGTGCGAATTAGTACAAATGCGAACAATCTTCTTTTGTTTAAATAATGGCGTGAAAGGTTACGGTTAGTGTTTTGTCGGCCCAATGATTTACAATATTGGATATGTGCGAACCAAACTAGAATAAGAGAAACTAACGTTGCATTAGGGAAGGTCTTTCTTAAATCGAAAAAGACTACCAGTAATACTCAGACACATATGTAACATATGTTACATTGTGTTTATTCATGTAGCTAATTACAAGAAAATCTAAAAATTTGGTGTGAGGACCCTTGAAATGGGTATAATTGTCAATGTTGAATGTGATATATCAGGATACGAAACGTGTGTTGTGTTTGTTTTTTGCATAACTAAAAGAAGTTTTGGCCCTATATTCAACGAAGTTTGTTAGACCGTTTACCCTCAAGAAGAAATTTTTGATCAGTTCGGTATTGTAGACTGGATTAAAATCCGCGAGGGTTTTCATGTGAACCAGTAAGTTGTTGTAATCAGCATATAATATGAAGGAAAACATTGGAATTGAAAAGGAAATATCATTTAAGTATAAAATAAATAATTTAATGGACCTAGAATTGAGCCTTGTGGACGCCACATGTTTGTTGCCACAAATAATCAGAGCTGTGACCATTAAAAAGTTGACAAACTGAGATCTATATCAAGGTAGTCTTTTGAAACAATCGAAAGGCCATCCTCACGACGAATACCATAATGAGGAGTTTGGAGAGAAGAATGTCGTGGTGGTTAATCGTGTCGAAAGCCTTCGAGAGGTCCAAAAAATACCAGGTATGTTCTTTGTTGTCTTCTAAAATTAGGTAACAAGTTATTATTGCTTCCATAATACTATAAATGAAGAGCGTTTTGAAACGAAAACCAAACTGGAGTCATGATAGCCAACTCAAATCTGAAATGAAACAGTAGAGCCTCTTTATAAACCAGGGCTTTCAATAATTTTAGAAAAGTCGGGAGAACTGAAATTGGTCTATAATTTGAAAAAATCATGACGATCACCGTTTTTAAAAAACTAGGGCACAACCCGATGCAATCTTTAAGTTCTGTAGGAACGACGCCAGTAGATATGGAGAGGTTAAAAATGTGTGCCAACGGTTGCGCATAAGGGTGTGCGAACGACTTAACAACTCTGGTTTATGTCATTCATGACCCACATGGCTGGCCGTAGGACTTCAAACGACCCATTACATAGCTGATAATTCTCCTCGGAACTTGGTAGGTGATGAAAAGAAAAGCGATCCGGAAGGGGAAACGAACACTGTTTTAAAATATCACGAAAAATTTAGATTAGAAGTAACTGTTGTTTAGCTATTTAGGCCCCAATGTTACGAATATGAAGTTGAAATTATTAGCAATGTTTTAGTTATCTGAACTTAAACCATCATTGCTGTTAAAAAAGGCAGGGAAATGGGTGATTATGACGACCCAAGATTGAATCCAAAACTATTCCACGTTTGTTTTGTGTATTTTTACAACTCGATAAGTTAGCAGCATAGTAGTCTTTTTTAGGAAGTCTAATGATGGAAGTCAGTCGATTGCAATAAGCATGGTAGTTGGTTTTATTAAACTCAGTAGGATGATGATGTTACCTTCTTGGAGAAGTTTCTCCTTTGATCAAGGACTTAAGGACTGGCTGTTGTATCCACGGCTCTTTCCGAGGTTATTCGACGACCCTGCTGGAACCATCAGAGCGAAACGATTTTTAAATTGGGAAGTGAAAAGTGAATATTATATAAATCATATAAATTTTGGAATGAAAGTAATTGGTACGCCAGTCATTCGCAGGAATTCATGTTAGTAACGATTCCAATCGACAGACTTAGTGATTCTAAAATTAGGATCCTGTTTTGATTTAAATTGACGAGACTGTGTTACGTGATTGTGATTGTTATGTTGTAGTGGAACGGCTTTTGTGATTGAAACATTGGATAATGATCGGGTAAATCGGTAACAAATGCCGGAAGAAGTTATACCGTGTGAGTCCAAAATGTTTGTTCCCCGATGAAAAAAAAATGTAAAAATATTTGTAACCTTTTTAGATTTATTTATCCTTTATATTAACTAATATTTACTTCTCAATCACCATTTCAAAAGCCCCGAGATTCTATATTTCATTTTCAAGTTAGGCCTCTTTTTAGAGGGCTCCCAAATGGCTGCGTGTACCAATTTAAATAATTCCCAATGTGCAGTACAGTTAAACATGTTAACATTGTATTCCCAACCAGTTCCATAAAAACGAGATAGGCAAATAACTTCCTTGCTTGTCGCAATTAGTATGAGAGATATTGAACACAAAATTACAATATTTATCATGAAAGAAAATTGTTTCCAAATCTGACCTTTTGACCTTGGGCCAACTAAGGTGTATCACTTAACTTGAACCTGTTTGGTGTGGTATTTTCATATCTTTTTTGGGTTTTGTCCTTAGTTAATACTAAAAACGAGTTCTTCAACCTTGAAGAATTCGCAAAGTCAAAATAGAATTGCACTTGTATTGCATTACTCATTATCATTTCAGAAGATAACAGCATGCACTTTCCTCGGCATTCAGCTAATGAAACCAAGTTTAAACAATCGCACCTTGATGCTGTAGAGTCACAAAACTATAAAGACATTTTGACATTATGATATCACATTTTGCGTAGCTAGCTTGTGCATTCATCTGGAATGTGGCCTCATCAACTGCAGTACTTCCTTAGTGGTTGATTACAGCCACTGGCAGAATGCTGTCTGCGGCAGCATCTCCAGGGGTGAGTTGGATGGCGTACTGTAATCTGTATGGGTACATCTTTAAAGACACTATCAGTGATTTGCAAATCAGCAAATCGAAAAACTCATCAAAATCAGATTTTCAGCATGTACGTAACAGATACATTGTATCCTAACATACCCTGCAAATGAAAGACCAGAAGCCGACCTAATAGGACAGAATCAGAGATTTTATCATTACTGTCCGAACGGACCCTACTACACCGTATTGGAATGGAGAATCGTCTCTTGGAACACTGCCGTTTTCTTCCTTTTCCGTTAATTCTACGCGTAAAAGGTAACTTATGAGAATTCTACATACTTATCCTTCACTTTAAAGCTATCCTGCAAATTTCAAATATTTTTCAAATCACTTATATGTCTTTTTAAGTCACCCTGGTATGTGTTTTTTAATGCAGATTGATTCAGGTGTGAGGGTTCCGGGACTCCTGATCCTTGGATTTATCTGGATAACGTTCCTAACCCTGTTTATGTTGGCAAGGCTCTTGGGGTGCGTGGACTTTCACAGGCTTCTGGATGTCTGTTTCGCTAGTGAGAAGAGGGTGAGAAAAGTGGAATTGAAGGAAGGAAAAGAAAAGATAGAGGATGGAACAGTCCCATGATTGTTAACTTATGTCACTTGATGGTAGACCAATCTCTTAGGTGGGGTTCTGTCACCCGCTCGGGAATCTTTTAACGCCATTGAACTTAATGGGGGCGTCCTGTTTCCAGATACTCTGGCCATGAGGTTCCCTTGACTACTAAATTTGGGGAGCCAGTGCTTTGCTCCCTCCTCTGCATCAACCCTGTCCTGACATTGTGTTTAATACTCCTTGGGGCATTTATTATCATTTATCCACCAGTGTGTAAAGCATACATTAGGTCTCCCACTTAAAAATTTGCGCTTTGATACCCAAAGCAATAGAAACTTGTCCAAATGCGAATTTGAGGACGTTTATTTAAATGAGTGCAGATATTTATTGCCTGAACCAATGAATAAATCAAATTCCTGTAAGCTATTTAAATGTACTTTGAACTATTTACAATTTAAAGAGCTCCTTTCACAGTTTTACAAGAAAAAAATCAAATATTTGGGGGACAATCATTTTGACTCACCTGTATGTGTGTGGAGAACGTTTTGTAAAATATTGTCAAGTAAGTGGCTGATTTAGTGTATTCTGTAGGTCTTTCCAATTAAGGACGAATGTCATTGTTGTAGAAAATGTTTAGATAATTATTAATTGTATTGTTAGTATCGTGTTTTCAAATAACGTCTAAATTAAAATCGCCTGAATCTAACCCGGTTTATTTTCATTAGATATTTTAGAAAGACGTTCTCCAGATCTACAAGAAATAATCAAGATCAGTGTTATGTGCCCCGTAGATATTACCTATAATAATATTTCTATTACACTGAGTTCAAAATTTCCATAAAAACCGATTCAGAGTGGTCGTTTATATCTGAGTTAACAATTAACTAAGGAGAACGAGGGGGGGGGTTCTTAAACGATACGAAACAGAGTTATGGATGTAATAAAGCAGAGCCTCCACTTCTTCGTTCATGGTCGGGGTGTGCATTATTAAAACTAATTCTCACTATCCCACATATCATATTATCATCACTAAACAGTCGGAGACTGAAATGACAGAAGGTCTGATCAATACCAAAATGAAATTATGATGTTATCAAAGTTTTGTTGAGACTACGTGCATTAAAGGAGAATGAAAAATCATTGTTGCCTCGAGCAGGAAATAGTGCGGTCAAAAAAGCTGACACTTGCTAGGATTGATTGATCAGATAGATTAACTGATTCAAGTGGCGATGTACGAAACAATTCTTCAAAGTTAAACGGATTGAGTTTCAAACTGCGAATTCAGATTTAAATGAATTGTATATCTAAACAGAACATGCAAATTAAAACTCATCATCATCGACATGGTTGATTAAACGGAAATTTCACAATTACATTGAAAAACAATCAGTTTTTGTGTTACCTCAGTGTAAAATACAACGAGTATTGGTAACTAATTACACCAATTATTACACGTACCAAGTTTTGATGGCATGCAGAATTAGTTTTACTGCCAGTATTACAATAATTACTAGCCATAATTAGCCAACGTGCAACACGAATAAATATCAAAAAGAAATTAAAGAAGACAAAAGAAGTTGCCGAAAGAAAGATGTGAAAACGAGCCAAAGAAAAAAAATTAAAATTTATAGCGGGAAAAACTAAACTAAAATGGGGCCGGAGGGGGCTGTTAGATTAAATAAGGCCCCAAATTGCTCAACCGGCAACCATTTACTGGGGTATGGGATACAAATAGTACAGATAGGGAAATTAGCACGATAGAAATACAAAAATAAATTGATAAGTATGTGGAAAAATGACTATAATAGTATTGTATATAATAATACCGTAAATGACATCATTAAATAATTTATCGTAAGCCATAAAGACAAATAATATAATAGTATTTAATATTAATAAATACCCGTAAACTGAAATATATAAATATATAGTAGTAAGATAATAAAGAATTATGAGAAACAAATACGCCATTCAATCAGGGAATGTCGGGGGGGGGGGGGTTTCGAATCGTGTAGACAACAAGCGATGGATAGGATGATATTACTGACAACTGAATATGAATCTGCCCCACAATCCGGACAAACTTATTTACCTTCTCATTTAAGAAATAAAGGGTGATGCAGCATCCATTGGGACGAATTAATGGCGTCTGGGTCGAAAAAAAAATAATGGAAGAGGCGCAGCCGAAGCCCATCATTCTACCTCCAATTGCCGGCCGAGGACACATCATGAGCCCACAATAATACGCAAACCCTGTACTTCTATTCTATTACCAAAAACAGCATTGATATAATGAGACAAATGCTTTGGCGACCCTATGCCCACAGAAAATGGGCACACACTGACAATCAGAATGCTGCATCTCCAATAATGGGCCAGCAGAGGTAATAGAATAGTCATTTAAGGCATATCAGTGATCTGCGAATTCAAAATACAGGAAAAGTCAGTTAGCTTCCACGTTTCCTTAGAACAACTCGCATACCGACCTAAAAATGCAGGACCAGAAACAGAACAAGTCTGTGAAAATGGATGAAAGGACAATCACCGGACAGTGCCACAAAAGTGTGTTTCATAAAAAAAATGCTAATACCCTTGTCCTTGCCCACATTGGAAAAACAATGCAGGCAAGCGTTGATCACATCAGCCTATGGGTCACTGGCGAAAAAAAATCCTCCCCGGTATAAACGCAAAATAATAGTAATATGCTTTAAGCATCAAATGAGATTAAAAGGATCAGACAAAATATTCCCAGAATGAAATTGAGAAAAAAATACCCAGCCTTCAATGATATCAAAATCTCACGCACAGGTTCAATTGAAGTGACAGTAGGTTGAGGCTGATGATCAGTTGTTAAAAGTGAAAATACAAAACATTACAAGATCCATTCAGTTACAAGGCATATAGGCCATCATGTGAAAAATTTGGTTGCAAGCCATTAGCCAACCCAAATGGGATTGTAGAGGTATCATTTTGGTTAAAAAACAGGGGGTAGTGAACTCCTGTGACCCCAAGGACCTGTGATCAAAATTTCATTAAGTAACTTTGTAGGGGATGCCCAAACTGCAATGGGGGTTGCACCAGGATCACTGATAATGTAATTATTTGTCTTAATGGGATTGTACCAGGATCACTGATAATGTAATTATTTGTCTTAATGGGGGTTGCACCAGGATCACTGATAATGTAATTATTTGTCTTAATGGGGGTTGCACCAGGATCACTAATAATGTAATTATTTGTCTAAATGGGGTTGCACCAGGATCACTGATAATGTAATTATTTGTCTTAATGGGGGTTGCACCAGGATTGTTTGAGTTCATCTTTGATTGCTAATTTTAAGAAATATAAGACTAGCGGGGGGGGGGAGGCACATACATGAATTGTATACAGGTAAAAGGCTAGGACTTTACTTTCAAGCCAAGGGGCATTCGGTGAAAGAAAACATGTAAAAAAATAAGGGTCTGTTGGTGAGAGAAAGCCAAACTACCCATAGGGGTTATTTGGCTGACTAATTTCCTAAATTTTGTTTTTAAATGGGGTTTGGGTGAAAATTTTGCAAAATTAAAAAAAAAGTAGAAGAATTTGGGTGAATTTTGTCACAATTTTATCCCAAAATAGGGGTCTATGCAAATTAGTTAATTAAACATGCAATAAATGACACCATCAACATATGTGCATCAATCATTTAACTTTAAGTTTTCATATGGTGGGGTTTCCACCCTCATAGCATCTTTAAGTAAAACTCCAAAATGCATTTTCTACTTTTTTGCATAAATTATGTAAATTAAGCTAACCAAATATGCAATAAATGTCACCATCGGCATATATGCACGGATGCCTTGGCTATAAGTTTTCATGCATATAATGACGTTCCCATCATAGCATCTAAAATAAACCCCAAATGCTTTTTTTTTTTTGCATAAATTATGTAAATTAGTTCTTTAATATAAATTTCACCAGTGACATATTTGCATGGAAGCCTTTAGCTATAAGCTTTCATATGGCCCCGGCATATAGTAAATGTTCATCCTCATAGCATCTTTAATAACCACAAAATGGAGTTTTTGCATAAATTATGCAAAATCTAATTAGCTCAAGAAGTTCTTGTGCTCCAACCCTCCACCAAGTTTCATCACTATAGCTCATACAGAAGTCCAGCTTATATAATTTGAATTCAAAACATTAACCAAAATCTTCGTTTCACACATACAGAAAGAGATTGCGTACTCTTTATAAACTTCATTCAAGCAAGATAAAAAAGATATTAAAAAATGTTGACCTTTTTGTGGACACACAGACATTCATCCAGACACACACACACATTACCATTTCATAAGCCAGATTTTGCTTCTCATTCTGAATTGCTTCTCAATTTATCCAAAAATATTATCAGATTATTGCAACTTTTTATCTTTATAAACCCATAGCAAAATAAAAAAAAAGGAGTAGAAGGGAGGGGAAAGGGATATTGAATGGAAGTCTGAGAGAAAGTCCATAATACACTCGTAAAATACCTCATCACTTTTTACTAGGTACCGAGTAAAATATGCTCTTACGAGGTTTCTAGTCAAATTTGACTGGAAAATCTCATGTTTTTACTAGAAACCTCACAAGATCATATTGTGACGGGACCCGGGGCTGCGCTCTCATCACCTAAAAATATCTCAACAGGCTATATTAAAATCCCCTACTTTTTAGGTCGGGTATTAAATCAGAATCCCAGTCTAGAAGTTAGGGGAAGAACGTTTGAAGAAGTTTTTCTGTAGTGAAGGGTGCGAATAAGAATTTGGTGCAACCTCTGGAAAAGAAAATGTGGGGAGGGAACTTTGTAATAAGGGGAAGGAAAATTAATAAGGGGTAAATTTGAAATCAAGCCAAAATTGTGTTTAAATGTACACTGATGTATTTGTCTCATTGTCCACAGACTGAAGAATGGAAGAAAAGACAAAAATTGCAAAAATTAAATCTGCGTAGGAGTAGTCTTATTCAATAATAGCAGTTCTTCCCAAACAAAAAGCAACTGAAATTTAGATTAATTCATTCTAGGACCATAGGTTTCTTGGAGACTAGATCAGATTCACCTACCTACCTACATATTCAGCAAGGGGGTGAAACCGTTCAAAAACCAGTCGTCCGTGCTGGGGCGACCTTTGAATATGAAGGAATAATATTAGTTTGGGTGCTTGTATACACAAAATGTCACTTCGATACAAAAACAATCCGCAAAAAAATAGCAGGTGGATGTTGGGGTGCTATTGGTGTTAAATTTTGTCCACCATGGGCCACCAACGATTATGAACGTCAGTCGTCTTGATTAAATAAACCTGCCTCAATGAATACATCTTTTCACCTAAGGCGCGCAATTGCATTATGAGAAAGGAAAAAAAGAGTGTATCTGGCACAATGATCCAGGTACACGATTATTACACCTGGGACACTCTAACACATACATTAATTTGTACACTACGATTCAGGGTATATGCAACGCGGCAAACCCACAGTTGTGAAGAAGCGGAGGCGCCATGCTTCCTATTGTTGGTACTCATGTTTTCTTTGGGTCGGCAAAAATGCGAGGACGGGAATTTCTTAAAGATTACGTAACGAATTGCCTCTCTATCTATATAGAAATTTTGTATTCAGCCATATGCAAAGCCAACATGCAATTTATACACAATTATAGCCTAGGCATAAGGACAGCTCCTCTTAACCTAATTAGATTAAATTGTAAAGGCCACATACTGTAAAGAATGAAGCCTACATATGTAAACTTAGTATATTGTTGATTGCATGGCAAAGACTTGGAGAGAGTTTCCCCTAGTCAATCCTACAAATGAATTATATGGGTATTTAATACAAGCCAAACAATGTCCTCATGTGAGAACCATTTTAATGATAACTTGAGTAGACATTACAAAATTGAGATTTAACATTTAGCCCTGTACGCTCGCTCAGACTAGAGAAATTATAAAATGAAATTGAATCTGTGAGCCAAACGTGAGTTCAATGGTTCCCAAAGTCAAATACCTTTAAAAAGGATGAAACATGCCTCCTTACCCATCCCCCCACCAAAGCCAAAATGGTTACAACAGTCCTAACAGCAAAGCTGAAGTCAGATACCTCTATGGCTTGCTCACAGACATTATCTGAAAGCAACGCAACATTAATATTTTAATTAATTAATGCCACATAGCTGGATTTGAGCGAAAAATTAACCTGAAGTCAAATAACCCTAGGATCGCTTGAGCTAAATTAAATAGAATGAGGGATAAACTTGATCTGCTCGTGGACAATTAATTTCCCCCCCCCCCCCCAAAGGCACAATTAATAGTTATAAAATTGATACATTGAGCCTAAATGTTGAGACTGAAGTCAGATACCTCTGGCTCGTTCCCACAGTTGCCTGTAAGAAAAATTGCCCCATGTTAAATGTTTGAATCCAAGAGGAAAAAACAGAAAACTTCTGCCAAACAAGATTCTGAGCCAAAAGCTTGACAAAAAACACCCGGGGGGGGGGGGTGCAAAACACAACAGGACATGGCCATTTAACATTTACTTACATTAATTTCTGCAGAATGTACAGAACTAAACCTAACACTGCCACACCTATCGATAATGATTAGAAATACCTAACTGCACCAAAACACGGAGAAACCAATGGGAAACTAGAATTTTGTGGGAAGTCAGAAACTTTGTAACCCTATTCCCCAAATGCCAAACAAATACTCTTTGGGATGGAAAGCAGAAGGCAAACTGGCTTATGGAAAATGCCAAGTGCCTTGCTCGCATTTAAAATACATAGTTAAACTTCTGCCAAACAAGGTTCTGAGACAGAAATCTTGACAACCCCCCCGCAAAATTAACTTAACAGGAATTTAATATACGAATTAAAGGCCTAATTATCCACAAAGTAATAGAATAACTGCTATAACTTAATATATAAACGGTAGTAGACCTGAAGTAAGATACCTGACGTCTAACCCATGACAGCTAACTGTAATGACATTGTATTAGAAATTATGACTTTCAGCCTTAACTTGCTTAAAATCACCCGATTCGAGCAGTCAAAATATCAAAATATGGTTTCATTACCTGGAAGGAAGCACAACACGGATAGTTAAATAAGTTCAAATTACCTTCATTTCATTTGCAAATAATAATTTATAGAAACTTAGTACAATTTTGCAGCGGTTTAGTTTGACATGTCTTTAGTTAATTGACGCTGCTAAATGCAAAGGGCAAAACCGCACTCTTCAAAAACAATTATCCCACACGACATCGTTCCATTCAATTTGCTAGTTCTGATATTCCCCAATTCTTTATTCAATTCTCATGGGCCATCGGAACCACTTGACACAGCGCATTTGCTCTTTTCTGGGTTTCCCCTGATTGTACAGGCACGGACCCGTGCAGTAGTGGTTGGGATAGATCACCGACACGCATTATGCAGGGTTTGACGTCGCAATTAGCACGCTCGTGATTCGCTTTGTTGGGGTTTGAGGATTCAAAGCATAGATTTGAACAAAGGCTGAAATTTGAAACAATTCATTCTAGGACCATAGGTTTTTTGGAGACAGATTCCCCTTACCTACCTCCAGATGGAGCCATATGGCAAAGACAACATGCAATTTAAACACACTTATTACCTAGGCTTAAGGACAGCTTCAAAACCTAATTTAGCTTATCAGTACAGTTGTAAAGCCACATCTGTAACGAATGGAAGCCTGGCATATGAAAATTAGTACACCTTATGATTGCATGCAAAGGACTTGGACACAGTTTCCCTAGGCCAAATCCTACCAAAATGAATTAGATGTATTAGTGCAAGCCAAAATCATTAGATTTTTGAACAAAGGCTTCAAATTTAGAGAGAAATTATCTAGGGGACCATAGGTTTTTGAGACAGATTCCCCTTACCTACCTACAGATTGAGCCATCTGCAAAGCCAACATGCAATTTCTACACATTATAAACTAGGCTTAAGGACAACTGTAAATTAGTACACCTTGAGACTGCATGCATAACTTGGAGACAGCTTTCCCTAGTCAATCCTACAAATGAATTATTATGTGTATTAATGCAAGCCAAAACAATGTAATTCTATATAATATCCTCAGAGAACATTTTAATGATTAAATTAGTAGACATGACTAAAATTGATGGATACATTTATTCGTGATGTAGATCACGTAGAATAAGACCGATGTCAGGTCAATGGCTTGCGCGCTTATGTACGAGAATTGAAAGCATTGATCACAATATAGTCGCAACACAAAGCTTTAGGCAAACCCAATTCGGAACCGCTCACGAGGCGAGGCTTGAGCTAAGAAAACCAAGGGATTACATCGTGTACTACTCAGCGAATACGAAACGCAGGTAATATAGTTTATTATACAATTAAGAATGAAGGCCATCAAAAGGTTGCTAAGACGTTAGTAATAATAGCTAATTATGGCGGTAACCTATATAACAATAACGGATGAGCCTAATAGGTCCTAATGAACAACACACACATGTTATAAAAAAACTACAAGCGCATGACCGAACAAACCGGGTATAATGCTAAGAGACTATAAATCGGCGTGTGATTTGACTAAAAAATACATTATCTCAATCAAAAGAGTGCTGATATGGGATTAAACGCCTAGTTTAGAAAAGAATTTATGCAGCCCAATGACCACGAAGATTTAGTTTTTTTTTTGAAGGATGGCTATACCAAAACATTAATGCCTTATCAAGTCAGGTACCTGTAAAAGATCATCACGATTTGATCCACGTCATTATGCCAAACGAAAAACCCTAATATTAATTAGGCTATAATTCAAAAACTGAAGGGGTAAACCCGCACAAGAATGCATACAAAACACAGAAAAAATACCATTTTCAAATTCCCAGCCAAGAAATTTAAAAAAAACAAAAAACAAGATGGGCCTACATTAAAAAATTACCCTGTTTCGCTTGGGCCGAGTACAGTCGCCGAACATCGAGCGGTAAATAGGTGAATCATAGTCCGCCCTGACGACCTACAGCGAGTTAAGAATAGAGCACTCGATCGGTTGAAGGGACACGCAACATTATTTTCATGCCTATTCCGTTGTTTCCTTAGAGCCCGGACTATGGTTTCCTCGGACTATATCTGCATTCACACCATAAGTACTATCAAAAACATTCAAAACCCAACCCTTTTGACGGTCCAATGTAACATATATTAGATGGATATGAATTAACTGCAAATGTTGGTCATCTGAGCCAAAATAAAGGTGTTACGTCACAAAAAACATGACTTAGACAATAGCGACGCCATAATTATAGCTAAACAAAGTTATGGTCCATATCCGACATATTGCCCTATGTAGCCTGTGACCTTGACCTCTGGGAAACGCGAGTGCCCAAAAGACACTAGAGGGGGGTAATGGGCTATCAGTGTGCCAAGTTGGGGCTTTAGCAGCCTTTGTAGTGTTGGAGCTGGCCCCTTACAACTTTGGTGTTTGATGACGGACGAAGAAGATTAAGAAGAATCACAAGGAGCACAATATACCCGCCGCAACGCAAGCGGTATAAGAAGGTATTTTGGACAAGGTACAATGTATAGTTACAGTTCCCCACTTAACCCCATCCCGTAGGGGTATAGTATACAAATATTGACTGCTATGAGGGGCATTTGAAACTATAGGCCAAGGTGATCTCGAAACCATACTATTGGCCCAGGGTACGACGAGGGGCAAGTAGGTTCGATATCACCGAGGGCTATAGTTTCAACCTGTTCCGATAATAAAAAGCAGTCAATATTTGTTTTATATACCGAATATATAGATTTTCATTCGATTGGTTAAAAGAACATTCTAAGCAGGATGCTAACAGGACGATATATATTGTGTAGGCCATGGCATGCATGCATGAGTTTAACAATTTTGGTAACTTCGGGTGCAAACTTGTGAAGAATTAACAATTAACCTTCTTGTGTTGAGGAAGGATGTTGGAGTCCAAAACGGATCTCGCCGTAATCGACTTCTTGCCTTTTTTTGTCGGCAAGATTTTTTTGGCAACTAAATTGTCCTTGCTTTCATTAAAATCATTGACTCGATGATCGCAGCTCCGAATTCGGCAGTTTTACGATGGGCCGGCAGATGGCCGCGTCATCGGTGTCAAATATAATCCTCGGCAATTTCACGGTGTATTTACATGCCGTTGGTATATCCTATGAGCTGCATCTATGATTCATTTCAGATTTCAGTTACAGCAAGCTCAAAGCATGATACTGATGGTCTGATGCTGCGATTCAACCATTTCACAGTACGAGGAACAAATGCGATCAGGGACTGCCTTGTATCATCTCTTACACCAGCTCAATATGTACCCTCATAATACGGATGAATAATTCGTACGACAGTATTTACGCTGGGAAGAGGGGTCCCGGGCTAGTTCATGAACTATGCCCGCTCTCCCAGGTAATAGTTCATTTTTGGTTCAAATTCTTGAAGCTAGTTGAATTTATGCCTCCACTTTTAACAATCGATGGACAGTGAATCTATATATAGTATATAATACTAATGATGTGCGTAACTTGTTAAATTCGCATTGCAGATGGTCGAAAGTATTCCTTATTTTAATTGTGATTGTGAAAACATTACAAACAACAATAAGACCTTTTCCACTGAAGTTGAAGCGTTTTTTAGTAAATTTTATTTGACCCCAACTGTAGAAGTTAAATTTAACCTTTGACCTCTATTAACGGTTTTATAAAAAGCAGGATGAGTGATGGAACCTGGTAAAAGAAAACAAAGGGGAGTCACACCATTTACGCTCCCATAGCATCTGTACTGCCCGGTCACAGCGCCGCCGATTCCGTATCCGTATCCGCATCGCTAATTGGCCGGCTATCTTAGACATGCGCTACGTCATGGGACTCCCCAGCAGCCAAACGCTGTGTTAAAGGCTTGAACAAGGAATGAAAAAAAAAAACGGTTTCGCGGTACCCTGGATATCGCGAAATCGACGAATCAGGTGGTCGATCTGATGTTAGAAACGGGTTCCTCACAAAAAAGACCCGCACTTGCCTCACTAGTTTTTGAGTGCCTGGAGTGTGGCATGACTTGACAGCAGCAATCGATAATTGAGCCAGCTTTAAGGTAAGAAAAATGCTTGTATGGATCGTATTTTTCACGTTTTTTCGTCTTTTTTCAAAAATAAACCTATATTATAAACTAGTCACCTAACTAGACAATTTAGGAATATTTTGGTGCGTAAATCGTTACGATAGGCCAAGTATCGTGTACAAAAAATCCGAATCAACGCTATCTGACCGGGTCCGAATATGTTAACAAGTTGTTGTGTACGTGTCAGCCACTTGGCATGTTACCATCGAAAACTTGTGAACTCCCTAGCGCAGTGAAGATTTGCCAAGGTCGCGGTGGCTCAAATTACTTTCTGATCGTGATTCAACAATGGCCGGCGCTGTGTGCCAAGACGACACGTAAATGGGGTGGAGTGAGGAAGGGGTGGGCGATGGGCAATGCACTGAGCGTATGCTGAAAATAGAAGTTAATGTAAAATTGTATATAGCATTGTTTCCATATCAGTCACACAAAATCTATGCAACAGTTGCATGGGGCATATAGAAAACAGTATGTGAAGTTGTACACACCTGCAAAATCTCAGGATACACCAAGGACCCCCATCCCTGGATTTCTTAAAGGTTTAACGGGATTTCCCTAGTCTGTTTACCTCTTATGGTATTTGTGGCATTTGTATGCGCAGTTCATAAAAAGAGCCGACAGGTGGTGGACGGGCACAAGCAGGTCCTACTCCGGAAGACGCAAACATTTCGTCACCTGGGAATTTGACCAATTCAAGATGGCCGCAAATATCATGCACTTAACTTAATTTTAGGCGTACAATTCCCCACAAATTCATTGTTTATTAAACATACTGTCTCTTGAAGGTGGGGAATATTGGTGAGTAAGATTATTATCAAATTCTCAGTTTAAGTTGTATCCCAAGGGGTAAATGTTGTATCAAATTCAACATTGGCCGCTAAACCAAGCTTGTAAAAAGTCACTCCACTAACTGTTTTAGTATATGTGTTTGATACAACTTCTATAACACTTCTTTATTTTTGGTATGCCATTTAACTTTCTGGCTTTTAAGTCAAAGGGATTCAGACAATGCACAAAATGGCTATTAAATACATAGTTGTATCACTGAGAAGTCAAAACTTGAGGTATTAGTTTGCATACTATTCGTCTGCAACCACGAAAAGTGTACTGTTTGAGCAGTCAAAGACTGACAGGTTTCTTTATCACGATTTTTCATCTCGTACTTTTTGGATAGTACAAGAGAAGTGTAGGTTTTATAAGTCATTTATTTCATGTAATGCAAAGTAAAATTAAAGACTAGAAGGCATGTATCCTGGTTTTGCATATGAGTTTGTCTCTTTCTTCAAAGGACTTACAATGCATTTAAAAGCCCATAGCATATCTCCCAATATTAGAATTACCGTTACTCCATAATTAAGTGAGGAAAATATGTGACTATTAAATCCTATTTATCCTTAGAATTTACTTTTGAGAACTAGCTGAGCACCATATATTTAACAAATCAGAGTAATCTAAGACTAACAGATACATTTATGTTCTAACCTTTTGACTAAGTAAATGAATAGGAGACTCTAAGTTCTGACCCTGTAAACTATTCATGTTTTAATCTTTAACCCCTCAAAGAGATAAGGTCTGCATTATTGATGTTCACCAATCATATTTCCTTACCATTCAGCATATCAACACTAAACATATATATCTATTACTTAAAATTTCAGTAAGTTTTAAGTACGTTCCACAAATTTTCATGTATTTTAGTAATCGTTTCTTTGTTTTTCCTAGCAATTGAGTCAATTTGTTAATCTCTAATTGAAACAAGTAGAAAATGGTTCATTTTATATCATTCTTCATTTGATGGACGCGAACTATTATGGCAAAAATTATTAAAAATATTTATTAAATCGCATTCTGTTTTCCTTCGATGTTCCAACCATCTTTTCTAAGCTTATATACTTCCAAGGAGATTATACAATCCCTAAACTGATATCAAATAGTCTTTTTTAGAACCCACTACAAAATGATCATAATCTTCAGTACATTTAAACTAATTTAAAAGTTACATCATCTGTTCCAGAAAGTTTCATTTGTAGAGATTACTCTTACAGGTACAGATTATATAAAAGAATGATTAGAATAAGCTATCTTGTTTTGACCAACTCTATCTCTCTGTTTGAACATAAAGAAGTTATCACAATTGATTTCCATATTAAAATTTATATTCCTCAATAACTAATGCAGAAGGATTTTGTTTGTTAGATTTCAACAATCTAAGCATGTCCTTTTTTGAATGACCAAGACACATATACAATCATCTTTCTCCCAAACTTAAAATATGAGTTTTTACATTTTTTTCAAAGCAACTCAGGTCCCTCGATTACTTATTCTTTCTTTACGACGGGTTAAAATTGCATGACTTAACCTTACTCAACTTGTTTTAACAAGTTTACTACATACATTTTAATATATTCACAAATTGGCCAAATTGGGAATCTATTTCCAATGTCAAATATCATTCACTAATCATTCCAGCCTTGTGATCCATTTTAACGAACAGAACTCTGCTATTGCATCTTTTATTATCATTAACCCATAAATAGCATTTTCCCTATTTTGCAAAAATGCCTTTTTTAATAGACTCTGATAAAAAAAAATAGTATTTGAGCACTGATAATTTTCTACCACATTTTTAGATTTACAATTAAGTTCAAGAAAGAATATGCAAAATCCTCCCCAGGGATCAAACCAATGCTCTAGGATTCTTTTCCATAGTACACCCAACCATTGTTCTGATATTCCATATGTCCATTTATATTAAGAGCACAGATTTAATATGCAAATTAGGCAATCCAACAACCATAGTTCACTACCCCATATTGGGCTCTCCTTTCAACTTTCTCACAGAAGAAACCTTATCTGTCAGTGACCTTTTAATATATGTGAGTTCCAGCATAGGAAGTGTGAGATTTACAAGAGTTTTTATAACGTTTTTTTTTTGCCAAAATTGAGTTTGTCTTGAATATTTTCCAACCATTTAAATGTTTTCCAATGCTGATTTTTTTGTCCAAGTGAGATCTCCCGCTACTTTTACTTATTTGAAAATAAATTACTAGACATTTAACAGGGTTTTCCGTGCATTTATGACTATACGGGACAATATGCAATACATTTCAACACGATTGGAGCATTTTGAAAGTTTACCCTGTGTAACCTGAAATTGGCCCCTATTGGAAAGTTACACCCCACATTTTGAGAGTATAAATACTAGCATTTATTAGAGGTCAATACTACTACCAAGGTGTCAATCTTTTCTGGGGGGGGGGGGGTAAACGATGACTTTGACCTGGGTCCATGCTCCTGCTCTAGTTCTACGGCATATTCGAGCCACTATATAGCATTAACCATTATTAATGGTTCATAGATAAATGATCTGAATCTGAAAGTTCCTTAGTTTAACTGAAATTTAAGACATACCAATCTCTTTTTTCGAAAGCGTGTTGTAAGAACAACACACTTTACATGATCGTTCGGACCAATCATTAATATGGAAAGGATAACTATCAATAATCATATTTACCTCGTCTTACGATTCCCTTCAGTTCTTACGGAATATAGTCCGAATATATGCTTGTTAGTCCTTTCCAAATGTATGCATATAAATTTTCGAAGGTCCCAGAATTCTATCTACCTTTATATATTCGGCATACATAAAGTATGACATATAGTCAGGCCTACAAAATTGACTATACACAAAATTTAACAAAACACTATAGTAGGCCTATGCCCCTTTTTCTTATTCTATACTACCTAGAAACAGAATGTCATGGCATCAAGTAGTCTTCCTTTTCACTGGATACAGTACTCCTTCATCTGTCCTTTCTTATAAATTTTGAATAAAACAAAATCAAATTTGAGGAAGTATATATTTTTTCATGCTTATTACGGCGTCAGTATTTTGGCGGCCATTGTGAATTTTCTTCTCCAATTTGAGCTCGTGGGGAAAGAACTATGCCGGTAAGTTATTGAAATATGCCCAGCTTCAAGGAACGGTATATAGAAGTCAGATCGGATAACACTTTTAAAAGTAGAAAAGCATTAATACAAACAATAAATAGAATATGTTGCCTTTGGCGGCCATTTTTGAATTTTTTACATTTGACCCCCGTTGCCCGACCATTCACAAGCACCGGCATTTCGTATCAAGCACCGAAATTCAGTCTAGAACAGGTGTTTGAAACGCTTCTACTACAAAATGCCTGTACTTCCTTAATTAAGCCATCTTTTGTAATCTCGTCTAGTCTATGTGGTCAATTTCCCCATTTTAGTGCATAAAAAAAACATTGCATGTGTAAACCTCTGTATTTTTTAGAGACACTCTTAGTAAATGAGATGTGGACTTGTATTAGAGATAGGAAATTCAGAGTTTATCATGAAAAGTGCATCGACTCATGTGAATACTTGTGCAAGTGTGAAGTATATTGAGCCATTTGAAATTTGAGTTCATATGTTGTGTGTGTTCGATCAGTTATTTAATTGGTCACACTATTGATTATAGCAAGGCCATTTGTATAAGAAAAGGGTCGAAATCAAAATCTGTTGTCGTAGGGGTTATTTTCAGCGAAGTTGGTATTTAAGCAAGTGGATGTGACATTGAACCAGTCCTGTCATTTTCTTAGTGATGTGAAAAATAAATGCATGTAACTAAAAAGTATGGTGTGCATTGTAGTATCTTTAGCTCTACGTTGCAGCGGTAGTTTCTTCAGCCACCAACTTACCCGTTTGCAGATTACTTCTGCGCGCCATCCGGTCCGCTTTTCTGAAAATTGTACGCAGCGCGTTTTTTTTTCAGGCAGGCCATCCCCGCTACAAAGATTAGCAGCATGTTACTAAACTCTATTCCATAGTTTGTGTCTGATCATCATGAAAATTTATGTCATGGGTAATGAATCATAAATAAAATTTGAAACACAAACCACAATTACCTCTCTGCACTTGCCAGTTCTGATATTAGGCCATTTTACCTGGTATAGATCCTGTGTAGGTTAGGCCGAGAAAAAAAAACCAAGTTTGTCTCAGAAGACCGCGCGCATTTTGTTTAAAATTGGTTTTTGAGCGCATAATTTTTTTGTAAACAAATTTCAGAAAAAAAATGAAAATTTGGCCGAAAATTTGAAAAAAGTGGGTCAAAAATGCATTAAAAATGCATTTCGCATTTGCATTTTTTTTTCACATTTCTTCTGAGACAAACTTTTTTTTTGGCCTTATTGATCTTGATTTATACTCATGTATATATGAGAGCATAGCATCAATGTAAGATTTGTGTTTAGTACAGAGTTCTCAAATATATTTGCCTGCAGGCTAACGAGTGTCAAATACCTTTTCAAAGACACATGCCAAGGGCCAAATGCACTTCATTTTCTGATCTTTTCTGTATGTTTTGGGCTGGTTGGTGGGCCATATGTCATCGGTTAGATTTGGTTCGTGGGCTGACAGTTGAGAACGTCTGGTTCAGTGTATACGTGTATGAATCAATAATAATAATGTCAATTTATAACCGCACGTATCCACCCTGCGGGTTGCTCAAGGCGCGATTGCCAATTACCGCTGCCATCAGGAAATCATCACAATCATTTTGCTTCATCTAGGTGGCTGCTTGCTAGGCGCACAACTCTATCAGCACTTAGATTGTAATATCCCCCATAACAGCTACCCAATTATCGGTGTGTCCTTGGTGTAAGATATTCATGAGTTAGACAAGAGTGGTCTTTGAAAAGTTACAGCTATCCACAGAAGAACTGGAAAAAAGCCTGCGCCAAATGGGGAATGAAGATCAACCCATCTAAATGCAAGATCATGTCCGATGACCCAAGAGACATCAGCCTTAACCAGACACCTATTGACAAAGTAAATGAGTTTGTCTTTCATGGAAGTAATGTGCCTTCGGTTAAGGAGGACATCAAGAGGCGTACAAGACTGGCAGCATGGGCATTCGGTAGACTCAGGAATACCATCTGGAGCAATCATGACATCACAAGATCGCTCAAAGTCAGAATATACCAGTCTCTTATACTCCCCATTGCCACCTATGGAGCAGAGTCCTGGGTATTGCGCAAGGCAGACTGCCAAAAGCTAGAAAGCTTTGAGATGAGATGTCTCCGGTCCATCCTAGGAGTGAACCTTCTGGACAAAATTAGAAATGATGAAATTAGAGAGCTTCTGAACATCACATGCACCATCACGGATGCAGTCACAAGGAGACGGCTGAAGTGGTTTGGACATGTCGTCAGGATGCCGGAACACAGATTACCATACCAAGCCTATACGCAAGACTTCAACAAGCGTAGGAAGCCAGGTCGCCCACCAGCAAGATGGAAGGACCAGATCCCCAAGGACAC
>JAMKCH010014671.1:0-57696 GCA_023653785.1 Ophioderma brevispina
CGTCCGGTTTCGGGAGTTTCACTAATTTCATCATCTCGGTATATTTAGCTTTTCTTTTTTCAAGATCAAGCCTGCAATTTTCCCTGATTTCCCTTGCATTTTTTCTCTAAAACTCTTTTACCAACCTCACTGTTGGGCCAAAGAGCTATACACAAAGCGTCAATATTTATGTCTGTTGCGGAGTAGTAAACCCTACTGCGCATGTTAACATCGTAAACACGATGTATCGTCCTCCACTTTTTTTGCACGTATGTTTCTCAGGCCCCGATTAGACTGAATCCTTCGTCGTTCAACATATACGCCCGGCCCCTGCGAGGTTGACTATTAATGGTGACGACTGAAAAAAAATACGTTTCGAATAGGATGCGCTCTGTGGCTCATGAATAATTCACCACTTACTGGTAGGATTGTTGCGCTCGCGTATTAACAGACGCTGCGCGCATTCATTAGCGGGAACTTTTTTTTGTTTACGCTATCAATGAGATGGATGAAAGTTTTTGTTTTGTGAAAGCTCAGTTTACATGGGGTTTTGTCGTTTGTGTTTTTTGTTTGTTTGTTTGTTTGTTTTTTTTTTTAGAGATATTAAGTGAATGTTACATTCCAATCTTGTTCTCTGATCTCTGATAGTCGTTTTTATTATTTGATAATTAAATTATTCTGGTTCATGTGTTGGTGTGTGTTCTTTACTGTATATTAAAACTTATTTAGTTTTTTAGTTTTTATCAAGTTATATCAGTTGGTTATTTGAGTTAGTTTATATTGATATTCAGTTATTTAGATATGATGCAGTTATTTATACAGGTATTTTTTATGCAGATTTTATAGTTATTAGTTATTTTTTAATAGTTAGTTGAGATCGTCTAGAGTTACTACAGTAGTTTTCTCTTTTTACTATTTTGAATGTGATTTGGTTTGTTTATGAGTAAATTAATTTAACGCAAAAATATATAAGGACAGGCTCAAAAAATTGTAGTAAAATCACTTTTGGGGTTACTTTTTTGGAGGGGACCGTCGACCGTCCCCTCTCCCCCTCCATACGTCTGACAAACACCCAAAAAACATATGGTGGCCCTAAAATATGGATGTTTTAGTGATGTTTTGAGATTTTTCTCAAAGTTTTTTTTTTAATTTTTCTTTTTTGGTTTTTAAAAACCTTGTTTTTCGGCCGAGAAAAAAAGAAAGTTCTTCTCAGTCTCCCGAGGCCGCTCGCAAGGTTGTAAAACATTCCAAATTTACCACATTTCTTTTTAAGTCAAGTCTTAAGGTGCGTTCATACTACACTGCAATGCGTGCAGTGCTGCAATGCAGCTACCAAAATCGTTACATGCAATCACTGCAGTACTGCAACGCAATGCAGTACTGCAACAAGTTAAAATTTTTTAACTGGCGATGACAGCAAGATGCAGTGGGGGCAGTCAGTGGTGCAGTATGCCATTTCTGCAATCATCGCAAGTTACTGCAACCGTGGAAGGCAGTGACATGGGTGACCTGCAGTAAATCGAATAGGAATGCAGCGGAAGTGACAGAACATTGCCAGCGAAATTACGGCACAGAATGCCAGTGCAGGGGAAGTATGACACGGGCCCTTTAGTTTTCAAGAGATTTATTTATCACATTTTTTTACTGATCAAGAAAAAACCCAATTATTCTGGCAGAGTAAATCGAATTAAATAAGAGTCTACAGGCACACATAAAAATCTCAAACTTTTTAGGTGAGTCGGAGAAGAGCTGTATGTACGAAAGCCCCTGTAACGGTAAAATGACCTTCGTCCATGGACCTCAGATTTTACCAGAGAGTAATCAAAAATTTTGGTGTCAGAAAAGCTATATTTTTCATCATAACCATGTAAACCTGTAATAAAACTTATTTAAAGCCTATAAATAAATATGATACCAAAACATGAAGCTAGGCCTTCCATTTTTACATAGCCTATGCCTGACTACCAAAATTAGGGTTTGGGCCTAGGCCTATTAAACTTGACCTAGGCCCATTGTACTAGAACCGAAAATTGAATGTTGATGCTTGCTGAGTAACGGTCAGTTCATACTTCCACGGCAATGCAGTGCAGTGCGGCAATGCAGCCCCTACAAAATTGTCACTGCAATCACTTCAGTATTGCAACGCAATGCAGAAGGCAACGAAGTTAAATTACTTTTAACTGGCGATGCAGCAAGATGCGTGGGGTGCAGTCAGTGTGCATGTATGCCAAATTTCCGAAGTTTACTGCCAACGTACTGCAACCCGTGACTGCAGTGACCTGGTTGACCTGCCAGTAATCGATTAGGAGTGCAGCGGACGTGACGGAACATTGCAGTAACTTTACTGCACAGCAATGCGTGCAGTGAAGTAGGAACGGACCTTCAGCTAATGCTCATGTGCTAATTTTACATTGTGAAAAATAATGTTTCAAAACCTCTTCTTTCCCAAGGTTTAAGAAAAAACCTTGTGACATGGTCACCCGGGGAATGGTCAGGATATAAAAATTGTTTTTTTTGTAGCCTAGTTCATGAGGCCAAAACAAGTTTCAGACAAGACCAAAACACCAAAAGCTATCTTTCATACAGCAATAGTGGCCTATTTGAAAGAGCGCAAACCCATTAGCCACATCATAGGGATGACTGTGAGGTCTACAAGTCCCCAAGAGGAATTCAGGCCTGATCAACCTGGATGATGAAACTATCAGATGGTCAAGACGGATTTCCACTGTGATTTGGACTTGAAACAGCACGAACGAACGAACGAGTTGGCCTATGCTATAGCATAGGGCATGATACGACTTCTGTTCAGCTAGTGTCAGTTACTAGGCCAATAGGCATTATCGTTTGCGTTTTATCACTCTATTCTAGAGATAGGCCTATTTTGCATGTTGTTGACTTAAACAAGGCTATAATCAGGGGGGGGGGAAACCTGTAAAGTGGAGTGCCATCCTCCGGGACGTAGGCCGTGCCAATAGTTCCTGCATAGGCAGTGATATGCTTAGTCTGCAGGCAGTAGTTGACATGGTATAATGTTGATGCGAATGAAGCCTAGGGGACTCGTTTCGCTATTGGCTAGAGTTGGTGTTCAAATAGGCTATTAGGGGCAGCCTACTACCGACTAGATAGCTAAAACTATGTCTACCCCAGGCTGGGTCTATACTGTAGCTATACCCCGATCACTTGTGATACTGGCATACAGCCTAGGCTTAGGGCACGTTTCTAGCCCGGGTCTCTAGTCTCAGAATAGGGCCTGCTAAAGATGCTAAAATGTAAAACTAAACTAAAGTAACAAAAGACAGTGACTACATGGCTAGCTAGGCTACCTATGTCGATCTAATAAATTAAAATGATCTGCATAGTACTAGCCACAGGAGCGTGAAGTGCGCATCACGAAAATCATAATAGAAGTCCATTTTAATTGTATAGGCTCTCGTACAACTTTAAGCTACATCATAATATACATGCACATGTGCATAAAGGAGAACTGACCCACGATCAAACACATCCCAGGACACGTGTTTTGCATCGGTTCATGTGTTTGAATCACCCAGGTACAAACTGCCAAGATAATTAAGAAGAGTTGTCCTACCTTAAGGCTTAATAAATAAAGTTGTAAACACTGTCAGCATTCCCATTGCTTATTATCTGATTATCGGCGAATCAGGGTTGTGCTGGGGTGCGGTCCTACCTCTAGGCTAGGACACGTAGCACTAGCAGCCAAAGGTAGGGGCTAGGCCCCATCTACTCATAGTCCTTTACGTCTAGCCTTCTTAGACTAGCTCGATTAGCCTTCGGCCAGTCATGCAAGTATTAGTCTAGGCTAAAATTTAATTCCAATTTGACGAAGGCAACGATCAATCGCATCTTGACTCTTTAACCTTCAAGTTGACCGAGATGAAACTGAAAGACTATTGTCATCATGATCATCATAATTCATGACTTATACTTATAGGACTATGTATGATGTAGTATGAGAATGTGTTTGTTTCTTCTTCCCAAATTCATGGCAGGCATTAAACACATGAACATGCGTGTTCCATTGACCAGGCAGGCATGCAGGATAATTACGCAAAATGATATTAACTAAAATACATGTCAAGGTGCGGCGTATCCATTCCATGAAGAAAACAACTTCCCTTCATGTAATCCTGCTTTGTTTACTTTTTCAGCCAATGCCAAGTCATGCCAGGCCCAATGTTTGCCAGGCCCAAGGAGGATGGACCCATGGTGCCAAACTCCCTGCCGCGCCCACGATCGTCATTCTTAGTCTGAGGAGACGTCCTACGTGAGCATGATGTTTGCCTCAAAATCTGAGGCGTAAGTGCTCCCCGGTTTTGGTCGTATATTTTCCAGTCCCGTGAGCAGGCCGTAAAGAATTGTGGGTATTAAAAGGGCGCCGCGAACGGAGGACTGAGGGACTCAGTCTAGCCACGAGAATGAGCAACCGCCATCTTGAGCCGCCATGTTGCTAGTTGCGAAGGAGGGGCCAGGGACTCAGGCTACCATAGCACCCTCGCAGGGGCAGGCGTATATGGAACGACGGGAGGATTCAGTATAGGAAACACAGTACAACGTCCAACCTTAAAATGCACATTTAAGGAAAAGACCAGAATTACCACGTTTCATATGAAGATGATATACTTTGTTTGAAATAGTGTACATGGAAAAATCATTTATATTATGCAACAGGTGCACGAAACCTTCATCCAAGTTTACTGCAATACCCCCTTTGAAAACATAAATATCCAGTTCACATAGATCCCCCCAACGGAACATTCCTCAAGTCAAGAATGATGCGCACAGCTCCCCAAGTCCTGGACGCCCAAAGTGGAACCGCTGTACAGGGTGTATAAAAAATGTGCTGATGAAAGAGAATTTGAGGCCGAACTGTTTACTCAACTGTGACAAAGTTGATGTCGTCTCCATATTGGCATATTTCCTTTCTAATATGCTGAAAAAAGAAAGGAATTTGATGATGAAATGAGGCAGATATGATAGGCTGACCAAGTGTTTACCCCATTCCAATGGGATTAACAGTCCCATCATTTTGTCGCATATGGTGACAAATCTGTCAGAACCTTTGCTTCACAAGAGTAAATTGCAGATAATTAGATTCGGTGATGAATTTCAATGATAATCAGTGCATGAAGTAAATTAATAATTAAAGTGTATCAGATTTATTAAATTTAAACATTGTAACGTTCAAAAAGTCATTGTCACTGTTCCCGTATATCATTGAAAATAAGATCCGCTTTTCTAACATTTATTTTCTATGACTTAACTATTTTAGTTTCAATATTTCAAGTCCATTGTTATGCATACACCGGTGAAAGAAGTAATTAAGGTCCGGCGGCGTCTCATTCCCGGGACATGGGACAATGGGCGATCGACAGTTGACTCTTCACGCACATTAGTTTCATCTTTATTCCGTTAATCGTCTATGAGCCCCGGACTGTGGTCCCCGCCGGACTATATCTGCGTTCACACCGTGTAGAAGTAACCCATTGTCCCCGGCGTTCTCATAGTCCGGGAACAATGGTGAACAATAGGGCCAATCGATTCAGTTGACATCTTCACGCAACATTAGTTTCACCTTTATTCCGTTATCGTCTATGGAGCCCCGGACTTAGGCCCCACCGGACTATATCTGCTTTCACACCGGAATGAACTGGAGACAATTCTTCAATTTCAAGGTAGAAGAAAGTGCATGAAGAACTTAAGGCCCAAAAGACGCATCAGGCCGTAGCCAGGAATTTATTGGGGGGTGGATGGATTTTCCAGAAGTGGCCTTTCGACGCGCGAAAAGCGCGAGAACTAACGGGTGGGGTAGGGGCCCGCCTTAGGGCCCCCTGCTGGGGTCCAGGAGCAAAGCGCCTGGAGGGGGTCCAGGGACATTGAACATTAATTTTATGGTATAAAAAACCATTACTTTTCCTGGATTTTTATCGATTGCAGTAAATATGCCTCGGGCCGGTGTGAAAGAAGATATAGTCCGGCAGGTATCATTAGTCCGGGCTCCATAGACGGGCTCCATAGACGACAGTGAAATAAAGCGTGAAACTCAGGTTGCGTGAAGAGTCAAATGAAATCGATTGGCCCTATTGTTCACCATTGTTCCCGGGACTATGAGTACGCCGGCGATAAGTACGTAGAACACCGCAGACAACACAAGAACCCCACCAGTGTGAAAGTAATCATAGTCCGGCAGGAACATAGTCATGTTTCGTTCAGACGCGTTCGCGTCCAGGTAGCTGGTCTTGTGTTGCTGGGAGGACTTGTTCAAAAATGTATCAAACGTGCGTAAAACTCATGATAAGAAACAAACAAACAACGAATTAAAAATTGCGGATTGGTTTTGATCAAACTGTTGTCGTGATCTATTTCCTTTACAATAATGATTTGTTACGTAAGTTGTAAATAGGTGAAGATGTCACTCGATGTCTCTAATACGCCTGAGATAATTTTGACCGAATGCAGTTTCTTCAACGCACTTTGGGGTCAATCAGCGTAGAGTAAATTGCAAACGCCCCTCCCTCAGGCTCGCCAGGATCCATGGCAGTTCTATACAGGGTTTGAGCTTTACAATGGACGCTAATTTACCACCATATCTGGTTGCGAAATAATCGTTCTCCCTCGACCATATAAACAATTTTAATGTCGAGTTCGCACACACCTAATCTCTTTTAAAAGCAATTAACTCTTATGTTTAAGATCGCGTTCTTTTGGGGCCAAATCAGTTTCAATCTTTTCATAATTGAATTCACAACCGTGGTGCCCTTTGCAACAAACCCAAAAAAATTTGCTGACAAAGGTCTCATGTTGGGGGAAATCTTTGCTTGTTGCAACTTTATGTAATTGATATCCTCTTTTGAGACATGCTTGCACGGGTGATTATCTTGTTTGAAGTTTCAATTTTCCTAATATCTATCATGAGAATTTTTCACAAATGAATTGGAGTTCCTCGTGGTGCTAATATGATCTCATGATACGTTTTTTCATCAGGTAATATAGCGAGCGCGGGAGGCGTCCCTGCGAACTTGAAAAACTTATTGTAGGAACAGGGATGATCACAAAATTAAATTACGTAACACACACTTTTAATCATGGATTGTAATCCTTTCACTTTTTTGGTTTACGCTCCTCCCCTAATCTGCGTTTCTTTATTGCGTGCGATCTCCTTTGCAGTTTGTCAATGCTTATCACCAAAATTCACCAGCCGGAGAGAAACTCCGGATAACGAATGAGGCTTGTAGTGTTTAAAGACGCATAATGTTTAAACCATATTAGCTCGTATTGCACGTTTTGCTTATAGTTTTCCTTCATGACGCATACAAACTTTGCTTCGACAGGTGTGGCGGAGATATAGTCCTCCGGGAAACAGTCCGCGTAAACAATGGTGAACAATAGGGGCAATCGATTCAGTGACTCTTCACGTACATAGTTTCACGCTTTATTCCGTGTCTATGGAGCCCGGACTATGATTACCGCGGACTATGATAACTTTCAACACCAGTCAAAGCAGAGCTCGACCCCACCGGGGGGGGATTCCCACCTTGGAAGCCAGCGCATATGTAAGGCTGTAAGACCTATTCAGCATCGTACGGTCACCCAACGGACCTCATATTTTTTTAAATTCACCCAAAGACCCCATGGTATGTGAAAATGTGACCTGTCACCCAAAAACCCCTATTTTTTTGGGGTGGCCGAATTTGAAAAATTTATCACCCACATATCTATTAGGTTTTAGAAAATTTTGCAGAAATCTCACCCAAAGAACCCATTTTAATTACTAGTACATTGTCTATTTGAAAAAGAAGTCAAGTACGGTTCGTTCAATACTGAACGATCATTTACTAGTGTAAGCCAGGCAGGGAGCACACGTTAGTTCAGAATTTGCAGGATACTTAGATCAATGGACTATGGGAAGCAGAGTTGTATCATCGGCAATAAAGTAAGACAGGTTGTTAAGAGGAACAACAATATTGTAGTCTAAATAAGGAATAAAAGAGAATTCCAGAATTGATCCTTGGGGCTCACCACATGCTAGTAAAGAATGTGATGATCGGATTATATAATTAACATGTCGATATCGGTTTGTTTTTTTTTGTTCCTGAAAACTCTCAAGTCTGGATACGAAGAATCATGATTTAGTGATATCGAAGGGCTTCGAGAGGTCCAGAAAATACTCCCAGTATGTGATCAAGTTCAGATTTATTTTATTGTAAAGTAAGTGCAGAATTGCCATTATAGATGACCTACAAGGACGGAAACAAATTGATTATCATCAAAAAGATTGAAGCGAGAACAAAAGTTTGTATAACGCGTTGTATAGAAATACAGTACAAAAATATATCATCAAACCACACACTTTTTTCCCTTTTCCAATGAACTGACCCACAGTGATTTCATCATCATAAGTCGGTGAAAGAAAAGTGAAATTTGTGATGATTTGAAAAATGCATAAAATGAACAGGAGAATGCGGGATATTTTGTGCTAAATTAGAACAATAAAAAATAACATAATAAGAGTTAAAACTATAAATTAACTGGAATCGGAATTGAGGATGTGTTACATAAAAAAATTGGTTAGATATTTAGGCATAGCAAACCTTCACGAAAATCATTAAGTTATTATATTCCAAGTTTAGTTTACAAATTTAGCTAGTACCAGTATATTTTCTTGTTTTACCTACCTGCAAGCACACTTGAACAAGCAAACACATGTAATGTTTTTCAGGAACTTAGTATCTGAATATTTTAATAGAATAATCTGAGGTTTGGTAGAACACTAGCGCTGTCACCTTCGGAGTTTAGGTGTTCGTGAGGTCTTCTGGGCTTTGGACAAGACTTTGGCGGGTTAAACATATCTGTTTGTGAGCGCTCAAACATTCAGCTTCCTCAAAGCATATTGCTGGAGTTGCTTGTAGCTCCATCTGTCTAATGCATTTGAATTCTGACTGAGCCAGATGACATAGCTCGCCCTGAGTTCAATTAGGCTGCTGTATCGTTAGAGCCTTCCTCTTTCTTTTAGGATGCCCAAGGATGCCAGCCATTTGTTGAACATGATGGGTGATTGCAGAAACTTCTGCTTCCGACTTCAATTGGAAAGTTGATGTAGACGTATCCTCTGTTTTCACAGTTAGTCACAAGGTTTCTCGGTATTTGTTCTAGCATATGCATTGGATAGGTTCTCTCATCGGGACCATCAGCTCTATGATGATCACTGTCTTTGTTTTGGTAGAAAGATGGTGATATTCGGGTTTTTAGCTGTCTAAGTTGATTTCTGGAGGGAACACGTATTTGTTTGTGTCCTCATCCATCAGGAATTTCCAGTCATTGGCTTCTTCAGAATGTTGGTTGGCTCTGGTCTTATGCATTGCGTAAGACTGATTCGATCGATAGGTGGTACCATCAGCTTTGCGAAGGCTATATTGAGAGATGGGGGTCATGCAGATTCGTCAGGTTGATGGTTTTTTTTTGGTTTTTTTGCCTCTACGACGTACGGTGACAGACATGTGGAGATTGCTTCAGTGTTTGGTCATGGCGCAAGTTGCATCTTTCGCTTTTGTATAGCTGCAAACTAGGGATGTGGAACAGTGTGGCAATGCGATGATGATATAATGCAGAGTCTAGCTTGGTCTTGGCCAATTGGCAGGGGAGGGACGTTGATCATTTGAATTGCGTGATGTGAAAGCCAGCAGCTCTGGCGTCCAAACATTCACATCAAAGTGTCTTCCAGGAGGTGTCGACCTGCATGACAGACTCCCCCAAAGAAGAATATTTTAAACATTATTTTATAGACCATGAAAGTGGGAACACACGTATTGTGCGTTGATCTCTCTGAGCGAAATAAAGTCAGACACAGGGCTCAGTGGCTTACCCGTCAATTCGCCAGGCCTGTAAAGGTTGAACCAGTGGGGGGGGGGGGGGGGGGTCGGGGGGGGGGGCTACTACTTCAAAATTCCAAAAAAATGGAGGGCCACCCCTCACACTTTTCGGAATTGGTTACAGCCACTGATCTCTATACATAGCTGTACGAAAACTGCTTAAATCCAGTACCATGTGGCCCGTCCACTTTAAAAATCGTTCCGCCACCGCTTGGCTGAATTATGATGCTAAATATATTTATTTTAAACATTTTGGACCAAAATAGAGATTCAATTTTTTGGCTTGCATTCAAGACAGTCATACTCTTTTTTCTTTCAAACTTTAGCATCTTGAGAACAAAATAACAAACCTACGGCTTTGTAATCGAATTTTAATGTGAATTCTGAAGACGATAAACCCAGAGAGGTGACGTTTTCTGCTTCTTTTATTCCTCATTTTTCAGCAAAACAGAAAGGGGTCTTTCATTGAGAATCAGTCTGAAAAAAATCTCATGTGGCCGCACATCCCCGTCACCCATTTTCAGATGCATGGGTGCCTCTCCTGGACGTTGTGTTCGACTTAAAAATTTTGGAAAGTCTTACCAAAAATAACTCCATAGAATCATTAGTTCTTTGTCATGTTTAATGAATCATTAATTTTTTGCAGAGCCAATTGATTCTTTAAAGGAACTTCTCCTGTATATTGTAGTCTATAAGGATTCTAGGATTCTGTCTAGAACCCAATGGGGTTCTTTAGGGGAAAAGGTCAGTTATGTAAACCTATAAAGTTTAAAGGGCTGGTGTGTAACCAAACAAAACCCTTAAGAGCTCTTATACGAACTCTGTTGAGTTTCGTTAAAGAACCTTTTTGGAAAAGGGTTCGAACCAAACAAAACCCTTAAGAGCTTCTACAGAACTCGTTGGTTCTGTTAGAAACCCTTTTTGGAAAGGGGGTTCGATAGCTTTAGTATGATCAAAGACCCCAACCTTTATTTTGCAGAGGTCTCCCATAAACATAAAGTCACTCAATGTGGTCAGATGTTTGTTTCTTCAAGAGAAACTAGTAATCTTAACTTCTGTTGCCACTAAGCATTTATAATTAATACTTTTGAAAATTTAAAAAAAATTGATATGTAAACTATTAGTTTCCCTGTAAATAGAGTATTTAGAAAATGCAGACCAAGATGTTTAGATGGATGATAACACCATTTCAACACCATCACTGTTTTATGGCCCGTTTTCTCAACCGATTGTTTAACGCTAATCACTGGGTCCCTCGCTATTTCCACACGCCCGCTCCTACCCGCATATCACCGCTGGTTTGAACTTTAACCGCTGTTCCTTTCGCCGAACAGAGGGGCACAGGGCCGAAAACGGGGTGGAACCCGGGGGACGGGGGGCCGGGGGAGGGAGGGGGAAGGCACGGGGGAACCGGGGGCCACGGGGGGGGGGGGGGGGGGGGGGGGGGGGCATCAACGATGCCTAGATATTTAGCTTCTATGTGATACTCGTGGTTAGACCGTTACCATCTTTTATTTTCTTTATTATTCTTTCCTTTCCGAGTGCCAAATGGTAGAAAAAATGGTTTTCTTTCGTCCATTTTTCCTTTGCTTCTATTTCATGCTCGAGTTATCTGTAATAGATTGAATGATAGCAAGTGCGCAATCTCTAATGCAAAGAGTGAAGTTCACTCTTCAGAGTGACTACAGGGCTTCACTCTGAAAAGAGTGAATTCACCTGTCAAAGAATACCTTTTGGGTCAAAATTTTAGTGATATTGACAAAATGATATCATTTTATTCATTTGTTTTCTTATAAAAGAGTAAAATTTGAGCCAAAAAGTATTCCTTGAAAGTGTGAAATTCACTCTTTCAGAGTGAGCCCTTGTAGTCACTTTAAAAAGAGGAATCATCTTTGGCATTTAGAGAGCACAACGACATAAATCAGTTTTAACTAGGCCCGGGATTTGTCTCCATATTCAGACAATTGATAAAGCTTGCGTAACGAGACATTCTTGAAAATTTACCGTGGCTTCATGCGTGGCATTTACAACTACGGACGGCATAGTTGGCTATTAAAATATTGCTCACGACACGTAATGATATAGGCGAAATAATCACAGTTCGGTGGATGATATTTACGGCCGTTGAAGACAGTGGTTAAGCTCTAAACGACTTGTGAAAATATTTCACCTTGCGGTTGTTTAAACAGTGCGTTTAGCTAACCACAGTTTAGGCCTAACCACCGTTTAGTTTAAACATCGTTTGAGGATACGCCCTAAAGTGTGTAATTTTCGAAGCCACATTTTAGAATTTTAAAGATATCGGTAAAATGCAAACACTATGACTAAAAACGAATCTCGTTCCTTTTTCTAAACTGTATTTTACAGGGTATATGTGTTATTTTGTTCGTATGCCGTCTAATCCCGTGGGGAGGGGCATCACATAGAATTGATATGGGTTTTTGTTAGGCTGGCGCTTCGAACCCTAGGGGCATGCGGTGACAGAGGACTACAAAAATAATAGGGGTCTTTGGGTGAGAGAACAGTCTCAAAGTACCCCATTTATAAGGGGTTTTCGGGTGACAAATTTGAAAAATTTTCCCCAAAATGGGCGGTCTTTGTAGGAAAATTTTGCAAATTAAAAATTTTACCCAAAATAGGGTCTTTGAGTGAAAAATTTTCACCAAAATTAGGGGTCTTTGGGTGAAAGTTTGGTTAAAATTTTTAAACAAATATGGGGTCTTTGGGTGCATTTTCAAATTATTATATGCAAGGTCTTTGGTTTGACAGCCGATGTGAAAATGGGCGTCTTAACAGCCTTAACATGCGTGTAGGTCACCTCCAAGATGGGCGGTGCCCCTCCCGGGGTCTATACCAACACTGTCAAAATGGTGTCTGGCAAAAGACAAAACAAAAAACTTCGCCTGTCATTCAATTTGAGACATGTATCTATTTAGACACCAAGTCATGGTATCAATGCAAGACACGTTCAAATGTCACGTCTCTTTGTCAAAGTATTAATTTAAAGTACGTTTTTATGCAAAGGCAAGACACTTCAGTTTTGAAGGTTTTTGTCATCAATCAAAGGGAATGTCTGCAATGGACGACATGTCTTTGGTGTCTTAGATTATGTTTTATTGTTCATTTTCTTTTATTTCTATTGTGAAGACAGGGGTCTATTGCCAAAGACAGTATTACATATGGACGCCAAAGACAACATTGTACAGTTAAACCGTTCTATCCAATCAGCATGTAGTTATCATTTCATTGGGAACCACGCACGGGAATATCGCCCAAAAAAAATCACTCGGCCATCCGAGCACGGGATGCACCGGCCACAAAAAGGATGCCAATTGAGCGGACAGAAAAAATCGTGGTTCAAAATTGCAACATTGATTAAATCTCCAAAATTAATAGTATCAAATGCGATACTGTATGTTATCAAGCCGGCCGCGGACTTTAATTCAATTTGCTCTCTAAGCCACCATTGTAAGCAAGGTTAACTTGTTCATTTGGTGGAAAGGAAAAAAAGCAGTAATTCAATTTGTTTGTAAGCACTCCTCGTTTCTAGATAACAGGCGGGTGTAACGTAAGTAAAGACATGCAGTAACTTCGCGTTCATTATGAGTTGGCCAAAATTTAGACCATTATAATGCTGTATAACTTGCGAGCTGGAGTCATTCGGTCCATTTTTCTTTAGTTGAAAACCACCGAAAAGCTTAAATTTACCGTCGCTAGTATTATGTCCGGCGCAAAATATTCTGTATAATGCTAATTACCCTTTAGGAGTCAACTAAGTCATCTTGATATACGTTTGAGCCATATGAACACATTTAGGTTCGGTTTTATTATATAGTAAGTAAGTGTCCTACTATGACTAATCTGCGGTAAAAAAAGACTAAGTGTAATTTAATTTGAAATCAGTGTGTTATCAATTTGAGAGGAGGTCAGGGAATTTTACTCTGTGAAGATGTATCCGAGGGGTATTGAATGAAAACATGAATTTGTTCATCCTTCATGTGCCCACCCCTCTTGCTATTTCGGCTATTATTCTCTCTTGATATCCGCACTCTTATGTCCGTCAAGTCTCCTCCTTCATACTTTATATCTCTACCTCTCTATCTCCCTATCCCTCTCTCGCTCTACTTCCCCTCTCTCTATCTCTCTCTCCCCATCTCATCTCATCTTCTCTTCGGTATTGTTTCTGGGTTTGTAATCTCCTTCTCTCTATATACCTACCCATTATATTTCCTTCCTTCCCCTAGTATTATCCCCCCTCCCTTAACTCCCTCCTTCTCTCTCTCTATCTCTCCCTCCCTCTTTTCCAAAGCGAGCTTGCTAGTTTACTTTCTGGTCCATCCATTTTGTCTGTCGTTCGTACGAGATCAATCGATCGATCAAATATAGCAAGCCGCATCCCCCATATCCGCTGTCCAAAAAACGAAACTTAAAATGGTTTACATCAGGCTTTAAGTCTGGTTCCTGAGTTCTATTCACTAAATTGATTATTACATAAACACCGGGGACAAACTGAAAGCTCTTTTAATGTGCGTAAAAGTTTCCAATCTTAATATGCTTATTAATTTTAAGTATTTGGACTAATTAATTTTGTATCTATTGATTGGATATTCAATCAATTGATAAATATAACCATTGCAGTAAATACAAATTGGTAGATCACTGAATTTATTAAGTTCATTATTAATACGTCATAACAACATACATAGCATAAACATAATAACACGGGGGACAAACTGAAAAGTTCTTTCCATTGCGTGTTAACGTTTCAAACTTAATATTCTCACTTCTTCCTTTATAAGTATTTTGACTAAGTAATTGTATATGTATTGATGTGGTATAGTCTAAATCTTCAATCAATTAAAATAGATCCAGTAACCAATTGGTAGATCACTAATTAAGTTAATTATTATACGTCATAGTTATGCGTTCTAAATATCAAAATTATTGCAATACCTTTTACAATTATTGTAAATACATACATTTTTCTTGTAGATTGCATAAAACTACTTCCAAAGAAATTAATTAATATCATGAAAACTTTAATAGATAGTGTAAATATCTTCCCCAGATAAACTCTAAATAAACAGTTCATTCGGGTTAAACACCGATATTGATGACATTTTCATTGTCATATTTTAAGAACCCAGTGCGTTACCTTCAGGGATATACCGTATCCAAATAAAAAATGAATGACAGGTTGTGTTTCTCTTAAAAAAGCTGCCATAGGGTGTTGAATACCAAGGGATTTGCCTAGGAGGCGTGTCATTTGAATTGGAGTATCCCTATTGGATTACATTCCCGTAAATTGATGCAGCGAGTCTTATTCATCGTCTTTACCCGTGATCCATTCAACTAGTGAAACTTAAAGCGCCACAATCTAGGAGTTTTTTAAACGGCAAAGAAGCGGTTTCTAATTCGATTAAGTTTCCCGACATGCGCTTAATGGCGGTGGATATTTTTGTTCTATTTGTAATTAGTAACAAGTTATTATAGAGGGCCTTTTAGATAAACTGGGATTGGAATGAATTTGGCATAAATCTTAAGGAATCACTTGGGCGCATCACACCGTCATTCACTATTCAGTGCCATTCTGAACCCGGTCGCATATCAGAGGTCATTGGTCGATCATGATACAGCATTTGAATTTGCAAATAATTCACCGCAGTAAAAATTTGAGTGAATCTTTGAAGCGGCATTTTACCCTCAAAGACTTTTCAGACAAAATTGTGGTCAACACTGAAAAAAAACTTTGAATTTGACATAACATTTACTGACGGCGTTTTAGAAACGTCGGCTACGAATACTTGTAACATATTAACTATCACGATTTTGGGAGTTCTTGGTTTATGCGCATGTCGGCAATCAGTCCAAACAATGCTCGTTTACACTGAAATTGGTGTTTACATGAAATAATTATTTCCAAATAGGAAGAATTAAAAGCATTGTAGCAAATCTTTCGCGAAAACAAACGACGATATTTCGCCTAGCGGAAAACACAAGGACAAGGCTGTAGTATATCTGCCCACAATTCGACAACTCAGCATGGCTGCTGAAAAAACGTCCTCAGCGAGAGCAACACGGGCAGTAGAAAAAGCAAGCAGACGAATTGTAGCGTAAGCATCCCGACTCTCCTCAGCCCTGGATAGACTCGAGCGATTTGAAGCGTGAGAAATAGTTTGGGCACTAAGACGATCCCCCCCCGGGCTAATGTCCTTCACGGACATTGAACCACTGCGTGTGACAAGACTTGTCCCTTTTTGGGTCTTAGATTATGTTTTTATTTGTTCTAGTTCTTTTATTTCTATTATTGAGACAGTCTAATTGCCAAGGAATGTCCACATAGACGCAAGACGACAACCCATTTTTACAGTGAACCGTCTAATACCAATCAACTTGTATCCATTTTCATTGTGATACCACCCAAGCCCGGGCATTCGCCAAAACAACTTCACTCGGCTATACAGCCGGGCATGTGCCGGGTGCCCACAAAAAAGGAGCCATTGAAGCGACAAAAATCGGTTTCAAATATTGCAACATATTGATTAAAGTCTGTCCTCGCAAATCATAGTATCAAATGCGATAAACTGTATGTAGCAAGCGGGCCGCGGACTTTAATTCAATTTGCTCTTCTAAGCCACATTGTTAGCAATGTTAACTTGATTTCATTTGGTGGAAAGAAAAGCAGTGAATTCAATTGGGTTTGTTAAGCACTCTACCCGTGTTTCCAGATAACCTGCGGGTGTAAACTAAGTAAGCATGCAGTAAACTTCAGCGTTCATTATGAGTTGGCCAACATTATAAGACCGATATAATGCTGTTATATACTTGGGGCGTGCATGGAGTTCATTCGGTCATTTTCTTTAGTTTAAAACCAATGAAAAACTTATATATTGTGTCGTAAGATATTTTGTATAATGATATGTTCAATCAACTAAATTTAGTTGTTTATCCATATTGAACACATTTATTAGGTTTATTCATCATTAGGTTAGTCAAATAGTGCACGCCCTATGACTAATTGCGGTAAAAAGACTAACGTGTTAATCGATATTTGAAATCATGATGTTATACAATTTGAGAGGTCAGGGAATTTACATCTGTGAAGAGTATCTCGGAGGGGTAATTGAATGAATACATGACTTTCGTTTCATTCTCTTCATGTGTGTGCCCCCTTGCCCCTTTCTCACTCTTATCCTTTTTACTCTCCATCCCTCTTGTGTCCAGTGGCGTAGCCAGAGAGGGCAAAGGGGGGTAAGTCCCTCTGAAAAAAAATTGGGAGGGGAAATCGGGAAATAAAACATAGAGGCCTATTCATTCAAAAACTCAAGCCCCTTTCGATCTTTTGCCCTGCACCCGGCAATTTTTGCTTGTGATCTGTACATTTTTTATGCATCTCCGTGAAAGATTGCCCCTCGAACCACCGTGCTGGCTACGCTCCTGCTTGTGTGTCCGTCCAGCTCTCCTTCCTTCATCCTTTCTCTCGCTCCCTCTTCTCGTCTCTCTCTCTCTCTCCTCTCTTTTCCAGTCTGTTTCTGGTTTTGTATCTCCTTCCTCTCTCTTCCTACCCACCCTATTTTTTCCTTCCTTCTCCCCCTCGTATCTTCCTCGACCTCCTCCCCCCTTAACCAACACCACCCTCCTTTCCCCCTCTCTTCTCTCCTCTTACTCTTCCACGCGCGCTCGTTCGTTTACTTTCTTGTCCATCCATGTCTGTTCGTTCGTCGTTTTCGTCCATGATCAAATCGATCGATCAAATAATAGCAAAGCGCATCCCTATATCCGCGCTGGTCCACACGTAACTTTATATGGTTCCATCATACTTCAGACAGAAATCTGGTTCCTGAGTCTTTCACTAACTTAATTGGTACACATAACACGGGGGACAAAACTGAAGCTCTTTTACATGTGCTTAAGGTTCCAACTTAATATGCCTTCTTCTTTTATAAGTTTTGGACTAATTAATTTGATATCTATTGATTGGATATTCAATCATTGATCAATTATTAACCATAATCAATTGTGAATCCCTAATTATTATTAAGTATTATATAATAATACAACATAACATAACACGGGGGACAAACTGAAAGTTCTTTTAACAATGTTCAATAAAGTTTCAAACTTATAATATTGTCATTCATTGTTCCTTTATGAGTATTTTTGACTAATTAAATTTGTTTTTTTAATATATATTGATTGGATATTCTTTAAATTCAATATTTATAAATATAACCAGTAAACCAATTGGTAGATCACTAATTAGTTAATTATTAATACTTCATTAGCAGTTTCTAAATATCAAATTATTGCCATACCTTTTCACAATTTTGACTACCCACGCATGTTCCTTCTCTGTCATCTGCATAACAACACACGAATTCCAAAAGAAATTAATATCGCGAACAACTTTAATAGGAAAGGTAAATCATCTTCTTCCCATGCTAAACTCTAAAAAGTTCATTCGGGTTAAACCGGGATTTGAATAGGCATCTTTTGATTGTCATATTTTTTAAACCCAGTGCGTTAACCCTTCAGGACTCCGTCTCCAAATGAACTGAATGACCAGGTTGTGATTTCTCTAAAGCTAGCCTAGGGTGTGAATACCAAGGGATTGCGCTTGGAACGTGTCATGAATTGGTGTATCCCTATTGGATACATTCCCGTAATGATGCCGAGATGTTTAACATCGTCTTTTCCCGGACCATCTCACTCGTGAAACTTGCAAGCGCGCACAATCGAGGAGTTAAACGGCAAAGAAGCGGTTATTCTAATTCGATTAAGTTTTTTTCCCGATCATGCGCTTAATGGCGGTGGGTAGTTTTGCTCTCATTTGTAATTATTGTTCAAGTTATATAGAGGGCTTTTATAAACTGGGATTGGGATGAATTTGGCATAAATCTTATAGGAATCACTTGGGCGCATCACACCGTCATTCACTATTCAGTGCCATTCTGAACTGGTCGCATATCGGAGGTCATTGCCGGATAACAGGATTTTGAATTTTTCAGTCATTCACTGCAGTAAAACTTGATTGAAATCTTTGAAGCTGGATCTTATCATCAAAGACTTTTCAGACAAATTTGATCGACACTGAAAACTTTGAATTTGACATAAAATTTACTGACTGCGTTTTACAAAGCCGATTACGAATTAATTGTAACGTATTAACTATCACAACTTTGGAGTTCTTGATTTATGCGCATGTCGGCAATTTCAGTCAAATTGCCTCTCTTTACACTGAAATTTTGTGTGGCATAAAAGTTAGACATTTCCAAATATGGAAGAATTACAAGCATTTGTTAGCAAATCTTTCGCCGACACAAATGACGATATTTCGCCTAGCGGAAAACACAAGGACAAGCCGGCCGTATCTCTGCCCAAATTCGACAACTCGGCATGGCTAAACGTACTCAGCGAGAGCAACACGGGCAGTAGAAAAAGCAAGAACTGTAGCGTGAGATCCCGGCTCTCTTCCGCCTTGGATAGACTCGAGCGATTTGAAGCGATGAGAAATAGTTTGGGCACTAAGACGACGGGGCTAATTTCTCTCACGGACATTGAACCACTTGCGTTGACAAGAAAGAGTCCTTCAGCGGGACGAACAAGTTCGGCCAAAAAGCATAAACTCCATCACGGTGAAGGTGAGTTGTTATCGGTGGTTGTTCAGTGTGCTCCGGCTGAAAAATAATGCTTTGGGTTCTAAAAAATATCAAATGGCAAGCGACATTAAAATATTAAAACATCTATTAAAATATAAGTACAGCAATGAAATGGGTTTTATTTTCAATTTGAACCATACAATGTACATTAAGTTTCTTTCGCTTTCATCCATAGTTTTCCTTTATTCGTTATTTTTGTTCCCCAAGTCTCTCAAACGATAACGTAGTGTCTATTTTGCCAAAGTAGGGATGAGTTTTCAGTAAGTTTGCAACAAGTGAAGAAAGGTATTTGCAGTTCAATCATTCGAAAGTTGTCTCTATAGATGAAAATTTATAAAATTCATTTTAGAGACTTTTATTTTGTTATTGGGATTCGAACATATGTAAGACAATTAGAACTACTATATTCTGACTTAAAATCATCCTAAACGTCAATGTTTGTCAATTTGTATTGTCACTTCGAGACTTTCAAATATTACCTCACTAGCTGTCGTGCAAAGACCAGTAAAAGAGAAATTTCTTACCTATTTCATATACACAGGGGTAAATTTAATGAAAACAATCCGTGTGGTACTTTCATAATGACCCATCGCCGTCATCAAAATGCAATTTGGTGAAAATTCCTCCTTTGATGTTATGTTCCTGGCGCTGTTCATATAAAGCTTTTGTTAAAACTTCATGGGACGATTTCATGGAAAGTGATACAAAGTTCTTCTATTTGGGTTAGTTAGGCGTATGTTTTTTTTTATCCAAAGCGAAACTACGCGATGCGACAAAGGGAAATAATATACCGTTAAAACCCAAAATAAACAATTGCGACTAAGAAACCTTCAGAAAAATGTTAAGGTATCAGTTGAAATATCAGAATTCATGTCGTGCTATTAAAGTAGCTCATTCAGTACGACTACTATCTACTGAAGATAGCACTGGATGACCTAAAAGATATAGAGCGTCATTCCCTGTATTGCGTTATAACTATTCGTGATTGCTATATACATTTTTTAAAATAATAATAGGTTCCCCATAGCTGCACGTGTACTATCTACTGAAGATAGCACTGGATAACCTAAAAGATGTTGATTTGCTAAATTATCGAGATTGTTCCATACGGCTTGCAAAATTATAATGCTGATGAAAATGACCATTTTTATAAGTGTATTTCACCTAACCGTTAAAAACGACGAAATAAATAATTACGACTATAAGAAACCTTCAGAAATATGTTAAAGTATCAGTTGAACTATCAGAATTCATGGCGTGCTGTTAAAGTAGCTCATTCGGTACAACCGCTATCTACTGAAGATAACACTGAATGACCTAAAAGATAGATCGACATTCCCTGTATTGCGTTATAACTATTCGTGATTGCTATATACATTTTTTAAAATAATAATAGGTTCCCCATAGCTGCACGTTGTACTATCTACTAAAGATAACACTGGATAAAGATGCTGATTTGCTAAATTATCGAGATTCTTCCATACGGCTTGCAAAATTATAATGCTGATGAAAATGACCATTTTATAACTGTATTTCACCTAACCGTGAAAAACCTCGAAATAAACAATTACAACTATAAGAAACCTTCAGAAAAATATAAAGGTATTAGTTGAACTATCAGAATTCATGTCGTGCTGATAAAGTAGCTCATTTGGTACAACTACTACCTATGAAGATAGCACTGGATGACCTAAAAGATAGATCGACATTCCCTGTATTGCGTTATAACTATTCGTGATTGCTATACATTTTTAATAATACAGGTTCCCTATAGCTGCACGTGTACTATCTACTGAAGATAGCACTATGCTGATTTGCTAAATTATCGAGATTGTTCCATACGGCTTCCAAAATACATTGCTAATGAAAACAACTATTTCCATAATTGTATTTCACATAAACCGTTATAAACTCGAAATAAACAATTACGACTATAAGAACCTTCAGAAAATGTTAAAGTATCAGTTGAACTATCAGAATTCATGGCGTGCTGTTAAAGTAGCTCATTCGGTACAACCGCTATCTACTGAAGATAACACTGAATGACCTAAAAGATAGATCGACATTCCCTGTATTGCGTTATAACTATTCGTGATTGCTATACATTTTTAATAATACAGGTTCCCTATAGCTGCACGTGTACTATCTACTGAAGATAACACTGGATAAAGATGCTGATTTGCTAAATTATCGAGATTCTTCCATACGGCTTGCAAAATTATAATGCTGATGAAAATGACCATTTTTATAACTGTATTTCACCTAACCGTTAAAAACCCGAAATAGTGGGGTGAGCCCGGCCTGTGATTGGTCGGTATCACCTGGGGGGGGGGGGAAGAGGCATTTATACCAAGGGCTACCTCATACTATGACATACACGAAAATGTATGATGGCCATTCTGTAGGGGTAGCTTAAGCGAGCTAGGGCTGGCAAGAGATTACACAGGAGTCAAATTGAAAATTGTCCAATGTTGTTGAATTGGCATACCAAATTGTTTCGTATGATCACAAGGAGTAAAAAATGTATAGTTTGTGCTATCTCCGCCTTACCCCTATGGAGTTATAAGCTGAAAACCGTTTATTATCTAGTTCAAGGTTAAATTTAGCTTCTACAGGGGTCAAATACTAAAAATGCTTTAATTTCAGTGGAAATGGTTTCATATTGTTTGTAATGTTCTCAAAATAAAATAAGGAATAGTTTCGACCATCTGCAATGTGAAAATAACAGTTATCACTCATTAGTACTACCACTCATACCTCGTAGGGTATGGGGTGTGGCCAGTAACTGGTAACGATACATTGCCTACAATTGTCAAAACATACACTTATTTTATTGTGCTAATATGAGACCATTTCAACTGAAATGATGACCCCCCCCGACATCTTTTTTTAATACGTTTGACCACCCCCCCATGTCTAAGACATAGATTTAGCAAAGCTATAAATTTGAACCGTTGACCTATAATAACACTCTCAGCTTATAACCCATAGGGAGTAACCGGAGATAGCACACAACAAAAACCGATACATTTGTTTTACTCCTTGTGACATACGAACAATTGGTATGCAATTCAACAACATTCGACCACATTTCAATGTGGGTTTTGACCCCTGGTAAATCTTTTGCGAGCCCCCTAGCTCGCTTAAAGCTCACCCCTCCAAATATGTACCTAAACATTTTTGTGTACGTCATAGTTTTAGGAACCCCTGGTACAGTTGCCTATTTGCCACCCCCCCCCCCCCCCCAGGTGATACCAATAAGGCTACTTTCGATGGTCTGGCTACATCCACTAAAATAAACAATTCCGACTATATGAAACCTTCAGACAAAATGTTAAAGTATCCGTTGAACTATCAGAATTAGAGGTCGTGCAGGATAATGTAGCTCATTTGGTACAACGACTATCTACTGGAGATAGGCAAGTGATGACCAAGAAATAGCGAGACATTCTCTGCGTTGCGTTCTAAGCGATATTCGTGATTGCTATACCATTTTTAATAATACAGTTGCCAAATAGATGTAGAAAAGTAGGTATTTAGTTAACTTGATGTAATTTTTTTGTAGTATCAGATAAACTAAAGGAAGACGATTCCACATACTACCATACAAAAACAACCCCGACCGACAGCTGAAACTACCGACGAAAACTTAGATGTGTGCCCAAACGACAACGATGTGACGACGAAGGGTTTTGATGACGACACGACAACATAAGCGTCGGTGGTTTAGATTTACCCGGACTTTCAGGTACCGTATCTGACAGATCCAACACTACAGACATAGCTGATGACGATACTGGAGGACCTGGACAGCCCTACCAGTACGGTGCCGGCGGGAAAGTTGAAACAACGGAGAGTAGAACGAATTTACGCGGAACAGGTAGTGAACTGGAGAAGCTGTTTGAAGAGACTCACTACCCAGACGCCTTTATGCGGGAGAACTCAGCAGAAAGTTGGGGCTATCAGAGGCAAGGGTTCAGGTAAAGTAACTTCTATATACAAGATAACGAAATAACAAGTTCAGAATACAAAATGTTTCACATTTCACGACCTCATATATTTGGTATGCCTCTCTTAAAAGAAAATTAATGATTGAATTTTCAATCTTCAAGATTACATGAGATGAGAGAATTAAGGATTGCAAACCAATCTTAACAGATTCAAAATTCAATATTTATGGATTGAGTATTCAATCTTGTCACACTGAGAAACAGTTGTTTAAATTGAAAATTCAATCTTTAAGACTAGGATGAGGGAAGAATTGACAATTAAACTTCATGATTGAAAATTAAATCTTTATAGATTGAATATTCAAACTTAACCGACTCAAAAACAGTCTTTTTTTTAGATTGCCAGTTATTGTTTTTTCTAATAAGGGAGCAAAGCAAGTATGAGGTTGGTAAAATTGCCAATCTTCCTTCCCTCATCCCAGTCTTAAAGATTGAAATTGTAATCTTTTCTCTTAATTTATTTGTAAGCAGAGATATTAATCAATACCATGTGTCATGGGATGAAATTGGTTAACATTTTTGGACTTTTAAAAGGACTAGGACAGCACTACGCTGTTACACGTTTATATATCGAGAGCCTTGATAGAAATAATAGAACTAATCATTTAAAACTGTTAATGTGTCCAATTTTTGAGCTGCGAAGCAAGCTCCTACAAATCGCCCAGAAACTCTGTTAGTTAGTGTGTTCGTTCGTTCGTTCGTTACGGTAACATTAAAATGATGTATCTTTTGATGCTCAGTTACAGCTGTCCCGGTAATTTATTTCCAATCGGCACGAACACGCTTATTTTCGCTGATTACCAATACAAAAAAAATAGCGAGTTGGTGGACGCTGTTTCGGACCTACCAAGCTTCAAGGTCAAAGTTCCTAATTAATATACCCGTGGTATTAATAACAAAATATTAGAATTGTGCAATATTACTGTGATCAAAATATCACACTCGTCGTAGCAATTCATACCGCTATATTGGAAAATTGATTCTATTTTATCTTAGCAACGGTAAACTTTCTGAACAAAACACACACCTGACGATGTTCTTGGATAGCTTTGGATGTCCAAGGAACATTTTATAAGCGAGGGTCGCCAGGCGAAATCGACGACAAGGTGTTTTTTTTCATGCTGTTATGTTTACGTATATGCTGGACACTTCGGCGACAGGTCAATTCGACAACAAACCAATTCGGCGACAACATTTTATATGGGGAATCTTTTGCATGTGTGAACTCGCGATACGGAAATATTGCTTGTTATTTTCTGTTCGTCTTTTCTTGTGTACAATTTTGGTGTATTATAGTAATTTTACACAATAGTGTTAGCCTCTTTTACCAGTCGGTTTTGTAATAAAAAAAAATACCAGTGAATTCTAACTTTTGATACCAAAGGGATACAGACTTATTGCTTGTGATGTTCCTCTTTCCTTGTGTACAATTTTGGTGTATTGTAGTAATTTTACGAAAGGGAATTTAATCATTTACCCTAAATCTTAGGCTAAATGATGTTTTGCTTGGATGTTATGAGCAAAATCTGCGAAAATGTGCCCCATTTTGGTCGACCAATATTAATTTTGAACTCTCACAACCTCACATGCTATTGGTTCATTCGCAGCTTCCGAGACATTCTCGGTCTTGTTAATGGGTAAAACATGTAAACGTAACATATTTTTCTTTCTGTGCCAATGCAGGTGTGGTTTCAGAATAGAAGAGCGAAGTGTCGAAAACAAGAAAACCAAGGAGGCAAAGGTAATGTAAACTTATGATATAAATGATGTTCTTTGAGATCATACAAGGACCTATACACAATCCCATAATGCATTGTGTTTGGGAAACTGTACTTAATGAGCTCATGTGACTCCCATAGTCATGATAGTGCCCGTTTAAACCACAGGGGTAAGTCGGGTAATGCCGAACACCATTCGATTGAAGCCAATAAGTCAATGGTAAAACAAGGTTTGGTAAAGATAACCATATCAATAAAAAGTGTAAGCAAAACTCTTAACTATACACATGTTTTTCTTAACTCAAACCTGTTAGAAAAGAAGTTATGATCAAAAAAAAAAAATGGCGTCGTTCGGGATTACCCGACACCTCACGGCTAATGCCGAACGTGTTTTTTCAATGGCAGCCACTTTGGGGACAAAAATAACAATTTTTGTTTCTTGCAACATAAAGTTATGATAATAATGTATATTGAAAAGCTCGATGAAAGTTTCAAATTATGTAGATGAGATGGGCACGCCTATGGTTTGCCATGGAAATGGGTCGTTCGGGATTACCCCAAACCAGGTGAAGTTTGTAATCTCGTTCCTTTCATAAACTTCGTCATGGACGTGCTCCTGTTGTACATGACTTTAATTGTGAAGGAACCCTAGTCCCATTAAACTATTAAACCCCTTTCTCTCTCTTCTTGTAGATGTGATATGTCATCCAGAAATATATGTTCTGGATATTCATTTTCACTAAAAAGTGTTTTTTGTAATTCTCGCGAGAATGTACGAGATTTCCATTTTGGTCAGCTTACATTTGAATTAAGTCCAAAGGCAGCTAACACCATAGGGTGGTAACACGGTCTCCCTCCTTTCGCAATATAGCGAAATCGCTGCGTTCGGGATTACCCCGCGTTCGGCATTACCCGACTCTCCCCTAAACCTGAACGCACAAGAAGGTCACGTCAGTTCTTAACACATTGTGATGATTCCAACAGGCATGCATGCGTGTTGTTTAACTTTCTATACCATGATATCCCTAGATACATTTACAGTGAAGTAGTAGTAGACAGCACTGCGATGTGGGATTGTTTAAATCATCCTCTGGTTTCATGCTTTTCATTCATTTAGCATGTGTGGTGCGCGCTCTGTTAATTACAGGTAAACTGCTGCAGGCACTGAAATCGTGCCTTGTATATGTCTTGGAAGAAATGACTTCCATGATCTATAAATCAATTCATGTCCCGGGACATGTATCCTGATGCCAATTTGTGACGTGTCTTCTAATAAATCAATTCATGTCCCGGGACATGCATCCTGATGCCAATTTGAGACATGTCTTCTAATAAATCAATTCATGTCCCGGGACATGCATCCTGATGCCAATTTGAGACATGTCTTCTAATAAATCAATTCATGTCCCGGGACATGATTCCTGATGCCAATTTTGAGACGTATCTTTTAATAAATCATATTTATATTACAAGTCTTGTGCGTAGAGGGCGGCAAATATAGGACATATCTAAAAAGAGCGTGTCACCACATAAGGCACTCTTTTGAGATTTTTTTTTTTTTTTTTTTTAAAAAAAATACCAGTGAATTCTAACTTTTGATACCAAAGGGATACAGACTTATTGCTTGTGATGTTCCTCTTTCCTTGTGTACAATTTTGGTGTATTGTAGTAATTTTACGAAAGGGAATTTAATCATTTACCCTAAATCTTAGGCTAAATGATGTTTTGCTTGGATGTTATGAGCAAAATCTGCGAAAATGTGCCCCATTTTGGTCGACCAATATTAATTTTGAACTCTCACAACCTCACATGCTATTGGTTCATTCGCAGCTTCCGAGACATTCTCGGTCTTGTTAATGGGTAAAACATGTAAACGTAACATATTTTTCTTTCTGTGCCAATGCAGGTGTGGTTTCAGAATAGAAGAGCGAAGTGTCGAAAACAAGAAAACCAAGGAGGCAAAGGTAATGTAAACTTATGATATAAATGATGTTCTTTGAGATCATACAAGGACCTATACACAATCCCATAATGCATTGTGTTTGGGAAACTGTACTTAATGAGCTCATGTGACCCCATAGTTCCCATTCAAACGACACATAAACCTGAACACACTTAAGAAGGTATCAGTCGCGTCAGTTCTTAACACATTGTGATGATTCCAATAGACATGCATGCGTGTTGTTTAACTTTCTATACCCTGATATCCCTAGATACATTTACAGTGAAGTAGTAGTAGAAAGCACTGCAATGTGGGATTGTTTAAATCATCATCTGGCTTTTCATTCATTTAGCATTTGTGGTGCGCGCTCTGTTAATTACAGGTAAACTGCTGCAGGCACTGAAATCGTGCCTTGTATAATGTTTTGGAAGAAATGTCTTCCATGATATATCATTTATAAATCAATTCATGTCCTGGGACATGCATCCTGATGCCAATTTGTGATGTGTCTTCTAATAAATCAATTCATGTCCCGGGACATGCATCCTGATGCCAATTTGAGACATGTCTTCTAATAAATCAATTCATGTCCCGGGACATGATTCCTGATGCCAATTTGAGACATGTCTTTTAATAAATCATATTTCTATTACAAGTCTTGTGCGTAGAGGACGTTAAATATAGGACATATCTAAAAAGAGCGTGTCACCACATAAGGCACTCTTTTGAGACCAATTTTAAGACATCATACCACCTGATATATATAGGCAGGACTTTGTCTCAGGACATCTTATTTCACCATCTGTCTAACATTACGTCTCTATAGGCCAGAAAATACATCTCTGCGAGACACTATTTTTTCCAGTGTATATAGTGTTGATTGGCAGTGTTGACATGTGCAAAATTTTGTACTCTGTCCTTTGTTGATTTTGTTTAATTGATGTTGTGTACTTGATATTTGAAACTTGTTGCCTCCGTGTCAACAAATTACTCGGTTTCAAATAATGGCATTTCTCTATTTTTAATGAATTTTGGATTAAATAATTTTTATAGTAAGCTGAATTTTGTGAATGAATGAGTCAAATTTTAAAGGTAAATAAGAAAATGGCTCTGTTGGGTTGACCGAGTTGTTCTCCATCATATCAGCGTTTGGCTTGCATGCACAATCTATGATTCCCATAGCAAACATGTATTTGAGTGATGTCAACACAGGTTTACTGGACTTAAGTGGTAAGTTCACACACTAAAGTGAACCGTTGTTGGGTTAGCTTTTTTCAAACTGTGACAATAATTTTCAGAAAATTCCCATAACGTTACACAAAGGGTTCGATTCTGAGATGGTTTTACGTAATTGAATAAATTGTGTTAACAAAGTCACCCACAAAAGTAAACCTATTTAAGATTCTATAAGAACCATCTCAGACTAAATCTGAATCGCCTTAGAATTCTGTTTATAACCATAACGAGGGTTCTTGAAAACTTCTTTAAAACAAGTTATGTAAAGCTAAAATAGCTGCTTGTTCTTTAAAGAGCCAAAAGGTTCTGAATAGAGGGCAAAAGGTAGTAAGTCGAACTTTTATTATCTCATGTGGCTAAAAGCCATGTCTGTGTTCCATACCAACGAACTCTCCATTTGACTTTTCCTTCCTCTGTCATGTCCGTGTTAAAACTTTATAATTGTCGGGGTGCTTGTATTATGTGAAAATGCCATTGACTTATTTGTATTCATATTCTGATCATTTGATGCTGTGAAAAGTTATTGAATTCGAACATCTTTGATTGATAACATTTTAAGGTGTAGGCAATGTATTTCTTTCTTTGATCATTTTGTTTTTGTTTGTTTTATTTGTTTTTGTTTTTTATGACAATTCATGTTATTCCATCAAGATGGGAACTGTAATGACTCCATCTCGATCGTGGTTTAACGTATGAATACAATTCAAACTACCTTTTGTCAAAGTAAACGGAAAGGTTAACAATTCGTGTGTTTAACTCTTGACCTAACAGGCCCAAGGGAGCTATTCTAAATTCAAAGTGCCTTTATTGCACATTTTAATTGAATTTTAAGTATCGCTGAACATGTGCGTCGGTGCTCCTTCAGCCATTCTAAGGTTCAAAGCTTAATTGGATACATCTCGCAATTGTGCGCCCGTTCTTGTTGAACGGTTTTAGGGAAACTAATTTTTGGTTTACAAACAAATAAATAAAACTTGAAGATTCATTAGTGTTAATTCACTCTTAAAAATAATTACCACGATCTAGGGATGGTCGAAAAACCAATACTTGTTTCAAAGTATACATTGCACATGTATTTTGCCCGACAAATTGATAACATTTTAAAAAATTTTTGTACAAAAAGTACTGTGCATTTTTTTTACCAATTTGTCAACCATATTCACTCTTGATTCGAATATATAGATAATCATAGTCTTTACCCATCCACACTGTAAATCAAGTATTTAGAAAGTATGGACAAAACATGTTTAGCCTATGTTTAAAACCTAAACATGTTTAGGATTTAAACATGTTTCTTATGTTTAAATTCTAAGCACGTTTAGGATTTAAACATGTTTCTTATGTTTAAATTCTAAGCACGTTTAGGATTTAAACATGATCGAAACATGTTTTTGTCCATACTTTCTAAACACTTCATTTACAGTGCAATGTGTGGCAAATCACTTTGTCACAAAATGATTTGTCACACATTGGGAGGGTAACATTTTCTAAAGTTTACCATGAAAAAAAAACACTCACGCGCAATAAAAGTTTGAATGTTCAAGCATATACATACAAATTTGTATATATACAGAGATTTATCATTTATCAACAGCCATGATTTATTTTGAACACGAGCTGATGTGCTATCTACTTAAGACAGCAATGATGCCAAAACTGTCTGTGCAATGATTATTAGGTATAGTGCATGCAGGTTTTATGCTCAGATTAAATTTTGGGAAAATCAAATCAAATTTTGATGCGAATAACATCTCTCTCTCAGTACACTGTAAGAAATTACTGTAAATTTACATAACTGACCGTAAAATACACAGATTTTTCTTTATTTTCAACGTGAAGTAGACATCATTACAGATAAATTTCGGCATAAAGTAGCTGGACAAGGGCACAATTATACTTTGCTGTAAACGATGACAGATTAAAGGAAAAAAAAATCATTATTTTAAGTATGAATTTTTACACCATTTTAAACGTATCTTATTTTACTGCATGGGATGACAGTCATATTTATTCTTAATCAATAAATTAAATAAATTTTTACAAACAGAGGTGTATAATCATATGTTCTCCCTGTTATTCGTGTTCTCGTTTACAGCAAAGTATAATTGTGCACTTGTCCAGCTACTTTATGCTGAAAATAATTTGTAATAATGTCTACCTCACGTTGAAAGTAAAGAAAGATTTGTGAAATTACACGGTATTTAACCGTCAGTCATGTAAATTTATAATAATTTCTTTAACAGTGTAGCAACAACGTCAACCAACAAGCAAATGAATAAACAAGCATGCATGGTAACATATTTTGACACATTACTCCATGATCACAAATAAGCATTACCCAAAGAAAGAGAAACGTGAAGACAAAATTTTATAATCATAACTTAAAATGGCACTTCCGAAGCTTATTTCCGTGTTTGATAAACCCATATACCTTTGCCAATCGTGTTAACTTAAATAAAGCTCTAAAGGTCCAAGAAAGAAAACGAAGCAGCAAAAAGTATTTGAAAAAAAGTGCGCGCGTAGTTAGTAATGCTTATAAATGGCGCAATTACATTTCGTGACATATAATATCAGTGCACTATGGAACAAAGATCTCAGTAACTTAATAATTACTCATGCCACACGCCTATTCACACCTCACCGTATGCTCAAATCGAGGAAAGTAAACTACTGCATGACTATGGGAGAACACAAGGCAACAATTCCCGGTTGAGCGACAGCCGATCAACCCGTTCAGCGTTTAACATTGGATTAATAAAGACTAAAGAAAACAAATTAAATCAGTAAGATTACGTTGTTAAGGCGACATAAAATACGAAGTATCGCCTGGATGGTGCTCACTCCGTGACCCTGGAGTCTCCCCATCCAGCATAACTACAGAGACTACCAAATATTTTCTAAGGAACCTGCAATCTTTAGTCCTTTATATAAGAAATCACACAGGGTCAATGAATTTTAATTCCAAGGGTTTCAAATTTAATGGGTGAAATCAAATATATAGGTTTAGAATGAATTAGCAAAGGTATGAAAATTTCTTTAATCAATAAAAACAACTGTGTAACTGATTAAAAGGTTATAATTTTAATTACAATTAATGATATCATATTGATTGTAAAAATTTCCTAATATCTGGACTAAACCGTTTTACTTATTACGTTATATTACATGATCTATAAACGCATTTTATAGAATAATAGAAGCCTTTTATAGAAAAAAATACCGTAGAGATATCAAAAGGTAATTTAATCAATAGATTCAACGCAAGCAGTAATTTCTTACAGTTAACCAATTTTAGCCATTGGATAATCGACAAAGTAATAGGTCTATAATGACGTGGTAATTGACATAAATATGTTGGCTGGCTGAGGCCGCCGTGTAATGGAGTTACATCACGGCGACCGGAGTCGACAGTGCATGTTCAATTCTGTAGAGGAAAGAACGTTTCAGTGAGTGTACTCAACGCGTAAAAAATCGCCGGAGACCACAGTATAGTAACCTTCTGCTATCAAAAAACAAGTCATTGCGTAGTAAGTGATACTTTTATCGTAACAAAGTCAAAATCAATGTTTAAAGGTTTTTAAAATCTGGGGCTATAAGCCCAAACCAAGTGGATATAAAATAAGTGGATTTTGCACTTGTTTTAACTCTAACAATGTTGATATTTTAGTAACACGTAAAGTAGAGGAATTAAGGTGTATTTATTAACATCAAGACCCGTTTAACCAAGACATGCACTCTTACAGCCAGGGGCCATCTAGATAATACTGCCGGCATTGCAAGGGATGTGCAAATAAGGATGGAAGGATTAATTTAGAGGGAATGATTGTTATAAGTTTATAGAAGTGTTTATTTTTCGGATAAAGATAGGGGTTACACTACTGTATAATATTGTAAATAGTATATGATATATATTATATACGGCCATCATGCATTCTGCAAACAAAACACGGTACAAATTACATTATATGTGTAAACATTATTCATCAAAACACTAGAAAATTTATGTATTTGGTGAGTTATTACAGGGTTGTGAATGTGCAGAGAATAAAAAGCCACTGACGACCACCCCAAATTAGTAAACTTGTTGTGACCTTTTTGTGTCTCTAGTTGCAGCACGCAGATCAGCAGAAACCTTGGGGGGGGGGGCAAAAAGGTTAAACCATGACTTACTGGACTCATACGTGTTTTAACCATTGCTCAACTCACCTCATGATAATGTTTTGAGGAGTCCAAGTGTGGGAAAATGTCGGATCCAAAACATGATAATGATAAAATTGGATGATTACGGCCCATATTTAATTGGTCCTCGCTATGAGTTTTAAAATAGTGGGCTCGACTACTGCGTCTCGCCAATATTTTTGCAACTCATAGCTAAACCAATTAATTTGGGCTTAATCGATTCAATTTTCTATCATACTCGTCAGAAAAAACACTGGCCAAGACTCATAATGGGGTGTACAGATTGACCTCTGATGCACCCACCGTTGCCTTTGATCCTAATCATAAACCGCGATGGCAGACGAGCCATTTTTTTTTATTTGTGTACCTGTAAAATTTACAGTATGTAAAAATTACATAGTGTCCCAAAATAAGCAATCTTCGGCATTTGGTTCTATAAATCAACATTACTAAGAATTATTTCAAATTTTCTAACAGATTCTGATGACGAACTTGTGTCGTACATCCTGTCCAATTTTCGTTTTGTCTTTAATGTTATTACATTTAAAGGACCGGAGGGTTCCTATGGACCCTCCAAATTTGTTTTCGCGCTGGCCCTTTACGCGTGATTTTTTCGCGTCCGAATTTCTTGTAATTGCCTGATCCAGACTTTAAATGCGGCGTCTTTTGATAACCAAAAAAATTAAAATCGGCCAATCGTTAATGAGTTAATTATTGAGGGTCCCATGGAACCCCCCCCCCCCCTTGGGCACTAACGGAAGTCAACTGAGAATATTTACCAAATCAAATAACCAAAGCAATTTTTTTTTTTTTTTAATATTTTTATGTTTGTGTTTCTATTTAAAAATACATTAACATTAAAAATAATTAACTCTTTAATAATGTGCTGAAAAAAACATTTCATCATGTACGTTGCTAACCGTTACTGTACAAAGTCGATGGGAAAATGATTTGTATTTTTTGCAACAGGATTCCTAAAACTTCAAGTTTTTTGTTAATATATGTAATTTGGGTCTTCTAGAGTAGAATATCAACAAAAATATAAATAAGTTTTTCAAAAAGTTTTTGATGTAAGCGCAAGGCTCATTTGAATTTTCCGCTTTTTGCCCATTTTTTTGTGTTTTGAAAACAATGTTTTGCCCTAATTTGCAGCCCAAATAACAAATTTCATTTTATTGCTGATTTGGTTTTGTCTTATGCCCCTTCACATATGTTATAAAATTTCCGTACAAAAATTCCCTCGGGAAGTGGGTGTCCTCCTGGGGTGGGTCCGCATGGACCCCCTCCCCCTTGGGCACCAACGGGAGTGAAAACGCCTTGTCACTTAGTGTTAATTTAAAAATATTTAGTTATATTGGGTTATGAACCAAACTTAAGTAGTGAGGATAAAGAAAGAGACAGGAGAAAACAAAACACACCTGCGTACTTAAAAGTAAAAAAATGCCTTGATTGTGTATTAATCAGTCAAACTTGGAATGGCTTAAATTGTGGCTTACTTAATGCCCCTTGTTCTAAAAAAGGAAGCAATCATATGACATTTTGAACAGTATGTTGAGAAGAGGATAGGCCGTACAGATATCTCGCACATTTTCAACATTTTTAAAATAATTTTTAAATCAATAGCCCCGACCATTTCCATTAATTTGTATTTATCCTTCCGCTGCAATTTCCATTATTCACACCGATTTTTTCAGACCCACTGGAGATCTTTTGGCCAATTCGCTAAGTTACTATTCTAAATATGAGTAGAGCAAGGATACTGTACAGGACAATAAAATGGACCGTGGATATAATAAAAAAAATAAAACACAATACGACAATATTTTATTAATTTATTTTAAAAACAGACAGGTTTATAGTACGAGGAGATTTTTGTAGTTGAAAGAAATTTATTCCACTTTTCAGGTGAACCGGTTTCCAACGATCTAAAGAAAATCCCTAATGCCATTTTGCCCTTTTACAGTTTAGGAATCTTATGAATCTTTTTGGGGAAAGTGGGGCTCTGGCAGAGCGGAAAAACCACCCTGATTGATTGGACGGGGGTAATTAAATCTAGAATTTAGACGTCGCCGTAAAACCAAAATCTTAACGAAAAATAAGTGGGCGTGCTTCCTGTATCAAACAGTCGAAGGCTGGTTAATCGGGATCCTGATAAAGGGGATTTTTGATAATTGGGACATGCTGAATCAGGAAACCGTTTCAGTGTGTGTGTTAAAAGTCTCACCTTTTAATTGGACACTCCATCTGATAATCGCGGACAATTTTGAACTGGTAATTACATAGATTTGATAAAAAAAAAACTACTGAAAAGGGACATTTGACTGAAAATATACAGGCTTTCATGTATATTTAGAACTTGTGTCATATTTTTAATTGCAAAACTCATTTTTACCCTTTTCATGGTCATACATATTTCATAAAGCTATGACAAACATTATTGTGTTGTGCCGGTTAAATTTAATATTTAATGCCCCACTATCTTTGGTTCCTCGTGTCTATGTGTACTTCTCTTAATCGGGTTTTCTGGTTATTAACGGGACATTTTCTTACTCCGAGGGGTCCCGATTAAGCGGAGTTTAAAAGTATAGAATTCCGCACGATTAATACATTTGGATTAGAAAATCTCATGGAATGTTACATGCATCATTTCTGATTGACTGCATAATGATTATGCTTTAGTTAAGAATGGTTATGTGATTGCGTTGTTTAGCTTTACATATTACGCCCATTAACAATGTTTCATTTTGTATTGCGCAAGTGAAGCTGAAATCAAGACAGCTTATAAGATTAATGACATGTAAAAATCACGTTATCAACTCTAAAATGCGTGGTGAGATTGACCCCGTTTAGTCCCTGGGAAAAAGGACGCGGGCCGTCAGACATTTGGAGTGGACTATGGGACTATCCTTAAATAAAAAAAAAATACGACTTAGACCCTTTGTGTCCTCTATATCCCTAATGTCCAAAAATGCACTTTGAATAAACATCAGGAGCGGACACCTGCCTTGGGTAAGGGGGGAAATTGGCCCTAGATCTACCAAGAAAAAATACGCTATAGCTCCCCGTTATTGCGGTGATCGGCAGCGGCAGATTTACCTCTAGGGACAGCTAAGTGTGCCAAGTTGCTTGGTTACATTCTATATAAGTGTAGGAAAACACGTAGGCCCTACAAACGATAAAAGACCATGGATAAAACAACATCGACAAATAATTTTAGTAATTTTATTTTGAAAAAAACAACAGACAGGATTAAGGCCGGGGATTGTGTGTAGTTGATGAAAGACATTAAATCCAACTTGAACGTGAACCTGCTTCAATGATCTTTAAGGCAAAACTTGGAATGGGGTGATTGAGGTAGGGTGCATTAATACCCTTTGTTTTCAAAACCACTGAACCGTGCGGAAAACCCCCCCAAAAAAAAAAAAAAAAAAAAAGTCGGTCAAGATATATGAAAATGTATGGCCTTTGAATCGGTTAAACATTTGAAATAATTCTCAGTAATTTTGAAATTATAGCACCAACTGCAAGGATTGCATTATTTTGGGACCACTCTGAATATTAATAATATAATACGAGTGTCCAAAAAATAAATGGAAAATAATAGAATAAATGAAAAATATTAATGAAATATTAAATAAAAAAATCCCGGCGAATTAATTCAAGAAGCTAAACTTTTCAAACAATATTTGCAATGAGGCCCCAATTCTGACGAAGATGAAATCCACCCAACCCACGCCGGCATGCCGCGCCAACCAACAATCTCTCTAAGGAATTTGTATCGAATCAAAATCTCAAAATAATCCTCTTTTCACACTTCAATTTGCCCCATCGCTCACAAAAAATAACAAAAGGAGGAAAGAGAAGAAACCATTCATTCCTTGGGCGCCTAAGGTCGCTCAGCGATCTTGGGTTTTAAACAAAATGTGCGCGGACTTGTGCGTCGCGGACCCCTCATGTGAATTTGTGCCCCAAAAACTCTCGAAGGGACTTTGAGTAGTGATGAAATAATTTCAGTTTTGTGAAAATTTCCTTGAAGATTGATAGCTTGAGAAGAGAAAGTTGAACAGCAATTTGGGTCAATTGAATAAAATTCCGACTAAATGCGGGTTCGGTTGTACCCGCAAGGCGGATTTAGTACCCTTTGCGAAGCTTAACTCTCTAAGAGGAATGTGATGAACAAGTATTTTGATTGATTGCTCTATAGAGATTAGATTGTTAATAAGGAAAAATGACAGTTGAGTACATTAAAATATTAGGAGATCGCGGTTGCGTGAATCGGAAAATGTATAAAAATATGAGGTTTACAAAGCCTGAAGTATTGTTACATGCTATTGTTTTCAAGTTTTCTGGGTGTGCATATTTTTTTCTGACACGACAAAGGTCATGAACATACCGTTCTTGGTCATAACCCTTTACGTGCGCAAATGCGGACTGTAAAGCTCCTGAAAAAGATTTAAGATATATATGCTCTATTTGAAGCGCTTTCCTTCCTCAAATATCTTTAAATTCTTTAACTGTATGCTTTAAAATGTGACATAATATTCTACAATGTAAGAAGAATTCATTTTGGTGGTAAAAAATAAAACAGAAGAATATTACGGATACTCTCTGCGTGCTCTCTTATTAACATTTGCATGCACATGGGCCGGACGGGCGGCGCAGGTGCAATTTGCCTTGGCACGCCTTCGCATTGTACGCCACACAGCCATTATAGAAATTAAACGATGACTTTATACTGATGAATTGGGGGATTATAATACAATTTGACGTATAACATTCTATTCTTTGGATCCCAATCACATTTTGGAACAGTCTTACAATCTGGTGTAAATATCTTCGTTCGGAGATTCCATTTACAACATAATAACAACAACATCATCATGCATAATTATACAAAAATATAAATGCAACTAAAAAAAATAAAAAGTTTATTTCAGAAAACTGCGCGTATGAAAAGTCGCAATTCAGTGCATTTTGCAATTTCTTTTTAAGGCTTTGTTAGGGTAATGGGTGTGTTTTAGTCGTCAGAAAAAAAGAGGAAGAAAAAAGTGATTCAACAGTCAATTAAGTAAATACCCAGATTTCCAACTAAGAGAAACAAACGCATTTCGCTTAGCCTATTTTTCTCTATTTTCTTCTGAGCAAAGTCATATCATCAGGTGCAATTAATGCCGTGGCCTTGATTTTGGGGTTTTTGGGGCAAGTTTGATTGTTTTTAATTCAAATAATATTTTTTTTTAATTTGAATGTTGATAATTAGGGGTACAATATGCAAAATTTTAGTCTTTGGTACAAATCGTGTCACTTGTGACAGACATGAAATGAATAAAGGAAATAACGAGTCTCCGAGTGATAATAAAATATGGAGATATGGAGGGATCTTTGAGTTTGTTTCTCAATAGCATGAATAATATAAGGTGCACAACTCACTCACTTATATACAGAGTATGAAAATCTGGTAATTTTGGGCATGTTTCTTTCACATTTAAAACTCAGGAAATACAACAATATCACGTCAAACTTCAATCTAAATTCACCTATACGTATTTTCAATATATGTTGATTAGAAAATATTTTAGTTGAATATGTATAGCAAGAATGCTCTAGATTCCCGGAGGCCTGAGTGGCTATATACAAAATAAGCTGATGATTTTACATCTTTTTGCAAAATTCAATTTTTTTTCAAATGGATACGGGTATATAAGTTGGCGATTTAAAACCAAGGGACATTCGGTGACAGAGAACGTGCAAAAATAGGGGTCTGGGTTCGAGACAACCGAATTATCCATAAATAGCGGTTATATATGACAAAGTTTCCAAAAGATGGGGACTTTGGATGAAAATTTAGCAAAGTGATCTAAAAATAAGAGGTCTTTGGGTGTTTTTTTTCACACCCCCCCTCCCAAATAGGGTTTTTTGGGTGACAACGGTGCTGAAAATAAAGGGTCCTATAACAGCCTTACATACGCGTTACCTCCGAATGGGAGTTCCCCCTCCCCGGGCTCGAGCTTCTGAGCTGAAGCCACCCCAGCCACTGCCACATGCACACACACTTTGGAGAGAGAGAGAGAGGAGAATGTCTGTATAGAAAGAGAGAGAGGGGAGGGGAGAGAGAGAGGGGTGTCTATGTGTGAGTGTGAGTGTGTGCATGAGTATAGGCCATATGTGTGCGTGTGGGTGTGTGTCGTGTGTGTGTGTGTGTGTGTGTGTGTGTGTGCGTGCGTGCGTGTGTGTGGGAAAGGTACGTCTGTATAGGCGTGCTTTTTTTACTTCAAAAGCGCAGACCCTAAACCAAGGATCTTTTTTTTTCGCTCAATTTTTAGCAATTTCTGGCAATTACCCACACATGACATTCCAAAGAAATTTCCGCCATTGTCTGAGCTTATGCTCCATTTTACAAAGTGGATACATTCAGCTATAATAAGTATTAAGACAACAACGCATTAACTCAAAAAGTCCCATCGATCTCCCACTTGAGTAAAATCAAATTACATCCTATTTTAGTTGACGAACGTTTTAGCAGCCTGGCAGAAAACACAATTTCCCCCTATTTACACTTTAATTTAAAAAACCAATGGAAAATGAGAAGGGATTGATCAATAAGAACCACATACTAGGAAGTTCCAAAGTGGTGTTTTAATAGCGAATGATGACCGTTTAACCGGTATTATATATACATCTCATGGGGGGGGATGACCAGTGTTTGGTAAGAATCCGTTGGTTGCTTGAATCATTTTAAACACATGCCACTTAATTTTGGGTTGACTTTGGAACTTGGTCCATTTACAACAACATTCCACCATAACCCACTTCTTAGCAAAGACGCCGTCCGGCTTAATCCTCACTATCGGCTTCCGACTCTCTTTTTACTTTGCAGATGTGCTATCTTCCAGAATATAGCAGTCTTGGGCGCACCGAATTCTAACGGGATGCGTGACACAAACAAATCGCCAAGAGAAACATGTTCTTTATCAGGTTCTTTTTGGCAGAGAAGATGCGGTTTTATTTGATATACTTTATATTTCAATTTTTCTTTGAAATTATAGCAATTTGTACCTCGTTTATTATGGGCGTCGAGTGTCATTGACCACGCTTATTAATAACAATTATTCCTAGCCAGTAGGGCAGTTGCAATTGCATCAAACTTGGATTTATAGCTTGGACGTAATTGCTGTAATGGAGGTATAATCTGCCTGTGGCCTTTTAAATAAGGCATCTTTCAAGCAATAAACAACAATGCCTTCTAATTGTTGTCTTTACTGCATTAACTCGGGCTAACTGTAGACTTCGACCAGATTTAGTTTTTAATTTTGATAAATCCCTCGTTAAATTGGACTAGTATGTAAGAAGAATTAACCTTTTTGTTTGTTTGGCAATTTGTCGTGTTTATTTTTAGTGTTGGTGGTTTTTAATTTCTTTTGTTAAACTCTACTTGTGTCGTGCCATATCGTGTCATATGTAGTTTTTTTCCGGAAGTGGGGCGGATTTGTTTTTCGAAAGTGACTTTCCTTGGGGGTGGGGGGTAAGAGAGAAGTGGAATTGTACCAATATCGCGACCTTTTTATAACAAAAACACTATTTTGCTTGTCGCTATGGTCGCAAACAGCATTTTGAGAACTGACTTTCAAATGGGTATCTCTCCCATCGCACCCTCTGGTTAGGGGCCTGTGCCACGCTGTTGTCACTTCGTGTAAGTGCATACTGTTTAAGGACGTGTCAACCCTGAATTCTGCGTTATCTATTTTGGTTGTAACTTTGCAAATTATTTTGTGATTATTGTATGTAAAGTATACATTTCTAGAAAGAAAATTTGGTGATGATGAACCCTAGGTGGCATCAGAATTAGGTAAACTTTCCGTATTTTGAGAAAATACTAAAAACACATGATTTTGCCCCAAATTTTTCAGAACAGCAATATCAAACAATTTGAATTTTCATGATTTTCTTAATGTTATTTTGTAGAAACAAGAACAATTTGTGTCTAGGGACGGTTATTTTTAATTTTCGTTCATAGAGCTTACTTTTTCAACAATATAAAGGAAACTGTCAAAAAAGTGTGACTTTTTACCTTTCTTTCCAATTTTTAGTATATATTGGAGAATATCTTTAGTTAGAAATCGAAAATGAAAAATTGAGAAACACCGTCCCTAGAGAAACCACTGCTATCGTAGAAAGAGTTAAACCTTACCCTTTTCACTATCTCGGTATTTTTGGAGTTACTTGTCTGAAAATTTGCCAAATTTGTTGCGAAAATTGAACATTGAGAAAATCCGTGTAGGTAACATAGGGATTTTCACCATTTCAATGCTGTCCTTTCTCAAATAACTTTATCTTGACTTCAATTGACTATGTGTGTGCCAGTATAGAAAATACAATCTCTTATGCCTATTGAATCAAACATCTGTTGTCTCTAACTCCAGAAAATCAAAGAAAATTGAAATTTCATCTGGACTAAATTAGCGCTTTGGTTTACATTTTCAAATATTATTTTTCGTTTTTCCAAATGCGTTCGCGCAAAAGTACATTACAACACGCGCACGCTTCATTACCAGCAGAACTTCTCCGCGCGACGCGATGGTACGCCTTGCGCCTGACGGCGTGAAATGGCTTAAATTCCGCCGTTAAGACCCTGCGGTTTTTTGTGACTTAATGGATCAAATAAGCGTTTTAAATCAGCAAAAAATCAGCTCAGGATTGTCTGCAGTGGATAACCCTTTGTTGGTAACGATAGAACACAGTTTGATGTTTCAAATGTGCAAAAATCATAATTCGTGTAAAAACAAAAGCACCAGGGTTCACACTGCCCTTAAGGGGTTTGAGTGTGGATATTGTGTACGCGCAATCTGTTACATCCTTCAGCTTCTAGTTTGGAGCCCCGTCATGTACAATGGAAGAATTATTAGATTGAGCTGCCGAAGGTATCATGCGCCTATTACCGCGAATAACTGTTCGCTTGTTTTTGCGTTTAATTCCAAATCACGCAAGCTCTACGCCTGCGTCTCCTGCTTTGCTGCATACCGAATGTGGCTGGGATTTTCTTGCCGCCCAACAAGACGCCCAATATTGAAAAAGTGTCCATTTCAGTGGTTTTTCGGCGTGGGTAATGGTAAAAAGTAAGTCGGTGACCCTCATTTTTTTTCAAATTTATGACGAACGACTCGGGACCCTCAACTATTAAAATTACAAAATTTTATCGAGAGGTTTTTTATTTTTGTAGGTGATCTAACCGTCAAATTTGGACGTTCCTCATTGAGCTTGCGTGGTTTTTTAAAAGTTACAACATACCTTTTGTGTTTTGGTTATAGCTCAAAAACAACGTCGGTGTACCCCATTTTTTTATATCAGATTCTTAATCAGCACCGTGGTAAATACCAATATATGCGATTTCTGGAAAAATTTATCGAGTAGATCGCTAACACGTCAAACCCCTTAATTGGTTTTTTCTGTCCGTGTCATTTAATCGGCACTGGCATTTTTCACAAAATATGAAATTTTTTCCAATTTTGCTCTCAAATGATAGTCCTAGGCCATTGGAAGAACAGAATATATTTTACCATACAAATAACAATACCCCAAAACAGATAGTGACATTGATATAAGGATAAAGATCAGAAGTAATTTGTAGGCCAACTTTTAAAGAATTTCCATAACTTTTAGATCACAAATGTGTATATTTACATAACATTTCTTGACGCGTTACTAACTGATATTAAAACCACAAAGTTATAACCGATTCAACAGTTTGCATGCCTAGGCGGGGGAAACCTGCATACAGTCGGTGCGTGTCTTGTGTTAAAGGGTTTGACGTGTGGATTTGTTTACGCGCAAGCTGCTTTAACACCTTCACATTCTGTTTGGAGCCCAGTCATGTGACAAATGGATAATTTTAGTTGAGACTGCGAAGGTACATGCGCAGATACCGGCGAATACTGGCGATTGTTTGCGTTTATTAAATCGCGCATCTCTACGCCTGCGTTCCTGCTTTGCTGCATCGGCGAAATGTGTCGCGGATTTTTCTTGCCACCTACAAGACGCCCAATTTGAAAAAAAGTGTCCAATTTCAGTGGTATTTTCGGCGCGTAATGGAAAAACTAAGTCGTGACCTCATGTTTTTTACTTTCAAAAATTATGAAGAACGACATCGGACCATCAACACTCTTTAGAATTATACACAATTTTATCGATAAGTTTTTATTTTTGTAGGCGAGCTAAAACGCCAATTTTGACTTTTCCCATAGACGTGCGTGGTTTAAAAAGTGACAACATACCTTTTTTGTTTTGCTATAGCTGAAAAACAAAGTCGGTGACCCCCACTTTTTTATTTCAGATTCCTTAATCAGCCTGTGTAACATACCATATAGTGAATTCTGGAAAAATTTTATCGAGTAATATCACTAACACTCAACCCCCTTTAACGCATTTTCGTCGTCTGTGATTTAACGTCGCCGGCACGTTAATTATAAAATCGTTCTGTTTACCCCTAAGAAGCGGATCTTGGGTCCGTAATCATTTTCGGGTGAGGGCGCCTTTTTGGGTATATAAAAGCCTTACCACCATGGCAAAATATATTGATTTTTGAAAAACGTGAGGGCTTCACCATTTTTTCAATGTGCCAGTGTCTCTTTACAATGAAGAGCTTCAAAGAAGCTCAAGAATACCTCTAAGTCTTTTCAAACCCTTCCTTGCAAGATTATCATTGGGGTGCCTAGTTTGATATTGACAAGATGCCATCAATTTTTGTTACAAAATAACCGCTCATGTTTGAGACATTTTGGGTAGGCGGTTTGATTTCTTTTTAGTGACATTAAAAACTCCATTAAGTGTTTTTAGCTTATGAGAGTATCTGGTATCAGTTTTGAAATAACGAATTTTATAATATTAGATTGAAATAATATCCATCCCGATCTTAATTGTCCATCCCTACAGCACATATTTAAAGGCACTATCATGATATACCCGAGAAAGAGTCAAAATATTTGACATTAGCATGAATACCTTTTAAAAAGTCGAAGGATAAGTCTGAAAAATTCTCATACTAGTAAGTTATGGTTTCAAACTGGGAAAAATGACATAAAAGGAGACAACGGCCAGTGTTCAAAGAATCATGAAGATATGAAATTTCCATTCAACTATAAGCGTGTTGTATGTGTCCTGTAACGGACAGTATAACGAATTTTTGATTTTGTCTTCTATTTAGCTTTTGGGTTGTGTTAGAGTATTCTAACCTTGGTTACAGACCTGCAAGAATCTGAATTTTGCAGATATTCTCATTTAACAAATCACTGATAAGTCTTCAAATGATTTAATGGAGCTCTACTCAGCTCGTCTTTGACTTTTGTGACCTAAGAAAAAATTGACAAAAAACTCCTCCCCCCCCTCCCCCCTTTCTTGAATCATGAAGCCTCACTTCTTTTAAGAATAAAATCGACGACAATTTTTGTTATATTTCCTATACGGAATACAGCTGTACAGAAATGACCAACCATTGCTTTGAGTACATTTTTACATTCATGCTTCATGTTTTCTGACTTTTAAATTCACTTTCTCAACCATACAACATATTTTTGTTTGTTGTCGCCTGCCTTAGGCAAGAATACATGATCACTTTGTGCACTGTTGTTGTCTGTTGATTTAGTCGTTGTGATGTAGTCTGTTGTTGATGTGCTGTGGTTGGTCTGATATGTTGTTGTAAAAGGGTTATTTGCCATGTAATATCCACATAACCAAACTTGAGTCATCAGGTGCAAATTGGGATCCCCATTTGTTGATGAAGGTCACAAGTGTCACATACCACAGGTACAAAGTCATAATGAGCCTATTAAAGTGTAAGGCGAAAATATAAAATTGACCCTCAATTGAAAGTTGAAGTTCAATTGGGAACCAAATTTGGTTTATGGATATTGCCATGCATACCCTCATATTTTATGTATGTCAAATGGTCACAAGTCCAAGGTCAAAGTCCATATGAGACCTATCATTCACAACAACCATTATTTGGCATTCGTCAGTAAGTCAAATGCACTGAGTAGCTTTTATTGTTTTGGTGGCCATTACTTTAATTGATGCTTTGCTCCAAATGGCTCAGATTTTGTAGAATTGGGTAAACTGTTAATTAATCCAACACATGTAATTCAACTAATCATTAAATTTTCTTGTCTCCGTCTCTTCCAGGTACTCCAGTCAACGCTAACACACCACCGTAACACTGCCGAGTGGCGCACCTACTTGAGCAATATGCTACCTTTACGCATGCCATTGAGGGGGCCAAGAACACTCCATATAAACCTCTCCACCACCCCGGTCTGGATACAGGGCGGTCCCAAGACCCACCCCGTCTCTCTTGGCTCATGTCCCCCTCCCCTGATGTATGTTCCCCATCCTGCCATGCCTTCATCCCTCTGTCACACTGATGTCTTACAATGATGATACAGCACAGAGCAGCAACGCCAACACCAGTCATTAGCTGTAGTACCAGCGTACAACAATAGAGCTCAAGACATTGCTGATTATGAGGATGAACGCACGGCCAACATGCTGCGCCGCTTAGGGTTACATAGTTTTGTGACCCCCAAATGGGTTTTGTGAATGATCAATTTCAACGCACAAATCATCGATGTGTTCAATTTTTGACAAATGTACAAGTTTTTTACTTGGATTACTACGGATGTTTGTTCATCTCCATGATTTAACCACAGCGCAGGACCAGAGGTTTAACCATTTTTGACATGCAGATTTTGCTATAATAGTTATATACACTCAAAAACTGACACCTCTAAGACAGTAGATACAGGCCACTGGGGCAGGTTGCTACCCCAAAGAGCGTGATGGAAAGACAACTTGAAAATCCTTTAAAATTAGGCCCTTCTTTTTGCCTGCCTCACTGGCATTTCACCTCCAACCACGCGAATTCTAGCCTCAAACCACCTCCAACTGGGAAAATCTTCCGGTGTCTAACTGGGAATTTTTCCCCTACTGACAAGTGACCCATGTTTTACGCCCCAGGCCTCGTTTGGACCTCATTTTAATACATTTTCATGCAGATTCTGATATGGTCATGATAAGGATTTCATAGAAAAAGCATAACAACATAAAACCTGAATGTGAGTGACCTCCCTGGCAGTAAAACTAATATTTCTTGTATTATAGGGCTTACACACCAAACCAATCTGAAGTGAGGAAATTTTTACCATTGACTAAAGCTGACTCAGAGATTTCGATTTTTTTGTATAATTCATTAATAGTAAACTAAAACTAAAAGATAGTCACCCAAAATTGCTGTAGATCCAAGTTGGAGATGAATTGTGGATTTTTTCTTTTTATGCATGACATGTATGTATATCCAAGGATACTTGTGAAAACAGAATCGGGATTCCTCATTTTATAACATGTTGTGATTTTTTGTATTATGAAGGAACTTCGATTTGAGCTTAGGAATTTCACACATGTGGGTTTAGGTAGGCATGCCTTTACGTATAATCATAAAAACATGAATATGTTTTTTTGATAAATTGAGGGCATCCTCCTCGGAAAATCTCTCAGATGTCAGCCTTTAAGTTTTTCTCACCTGGTGTGGGGATGCTGAGACTACCGTCATCAGAACGGGGACAATAAGCACGCAATGACTGATGTTTTTTTTTTAGTGAAAGGCAACTAATTTTGGAAGTGGAAAAGAGGGCAACAGTTCTGTAGATGATGCCTCAATATCAATGCCTTCTTCTGACATGCTATATGCCACTCTGTGTGAAGGTTTAGTGTGGCTAAAATCTACATTTAGTTGAGATATATCAATTTATTTACAATGAAAAGTAGAATTGTTTAACTCGGGCAGCTCTGGTCTCACAACTTTACAAAGACTTATTACAGTAATTTGCAGTTACAAGTCCCAGCTGCCAGTCAAAACTGGTTTTACAGACATTTTAACAGCGATTAATGTCACACTTAATCAGTTATCTTTAACAATTCATGAATTGCTTAAATGTCTGGGGTTTATTAGGAAAGTTCCTATCAAAACGTTATACAAATTTTGTAACCCTATAAAAACGATTTTTTTACATAGTGGATCTTTAAATTTGTGTTATTGTCTTTTCCAATATTATTGTGTGATCCACAGATAAATTTGTAACCAATCAATTCCACATCTCACCTTCTAATCTATTTGAATATTCTACAATGTGTATCCTGAAATGCATTTGTTTGTTTTCAGTTTAACACACTTCAAACATGTTTAAAATCACTATAAATTTACTTCTGAAGGTAACATAACACATGTGTATTTTCAACATATACAGTAATTATACCTTGATTCATAATGATTTCCACATAAACACTTTTTTTATATTAACGATGGATATATTTACAAGTTTATACATTATGAAGTGTGCCCGGCTACTTGCATTTACATTTTCAACACTAGCTAGCACAATGACCTAAACATCTCAAAATATAAACACTTGGACATGTATTCTTAATATTTACTATGTCTATTTTACTGTCAGATGTTTTACATCGTGCCTAGCTTAGATGTTACCTTAGGTATAATTTGCCAAGCAATATTACACAATGTGTGTGTGCAAAAATGTTGTTTGAAAACTTACCAATATTTATCATGCTTAAAAGTAGGTCCCATACTATTTTTTCTACTAGGATGTGGTCAACATGGGCCCTCTTCCACATAATTTCCCATACACCCAGGGTATGCTCACAACTCTGAAACTGGGGGAGGGTGGCTTCCAATGGTGGTTAAATTGGTACTTAATAGTGCCTATTTGTACAATTTTGATATTGCATTTTGTATATGCACACTACTGATTGGGGAATCCCTGGGGGCTCAGTGGCTAAAATGCCAAACAATAGGCTGGTTGTTAGCATGTGTTTGTAAAAAATGTATGGTACTCGAGTACCAAAGCCCCCCCCCCCCCAATTCAGAGCACAATTGAAATTGGTAATGTCTCCCATATGTGTATGAAATGCATAATCTCTGCAAACCATGTCTTGATCGATGTGGTGGTTTGTCATAGCAGGTGCATTTGACACCCCTGCATTGCCAATGACCTTCCAATGGTTATCCATACCATACCCCATGTGTGATAGGCATAATAATGAGTTATGGAATTCACCTGGCGAATAGCCCACTAGACTTGAGTCTCTTGGTTGTGATCAATGCATGTTTATCTAAATGTGCCAGTACATGTGATACACCCAATGCATGAATCAGGTCCTGACCATGGATCTTCATAATGAATTCAATATCCCACGAGGGAAGCATACTCCGTTCCAGTTGTTTATTCCTCATAGGGTGTTTGGAATTCAGCTCAGAACCAGCCAACTAGACTAAAGTCCCTCTCCTTGGTTAAGATCATGCATGGTTCCAAATGCAGTTACATGTGACACCCATGCATTAAAGCATGACCTGGACATCGCTATTCTAAATGAATCAATACCCCCACTATGGAGGCAACTGATTTTACTTCCCATTTTACCTTCTATTGGGTGTATGGAGTCCATCTAGAATAGCCCTGTGCACAATTGACATGAGAATGGTAATATCTCAAAGTCCCACCATACCCTTTCAATTACATGAATGGCCGCACCAATGTTTTTCGTCAGCCGATGCCACTTCTTTCAGTAATAAGTTTAGGCGAAAATGGGCAATATGTAAAAAGAATCTGTTTGTTAAACTACAAAATGTAGTCATCCAAAGTTGGAATAAAGGTAAATGGGACGGGCCTGTATACCATGGAACAAAAGAAAAAGGGGAAAAAGGGGGGGAACGGGTGCCCATCTCTCTTTCGAACAGCCGATATGAGCCAGACTCCACCCATATACAGGGTTGAGATAAAAAAAAAACTTGAACCCTGATTTGTGTCTGCCATTTTGATTTTTAATAAAACAATAAAAAAAAAAGCCAATAATTTATTTATGAATATATTTATTTATGCAAATATCATTCACCTCGGTTAGGTATAGAACCGAGCTACAGTCGTTTGAATCAAGTTAGTCGTTTTTCTGCTCTGTCCCACGGATTCACTTTGAAATGAACGTGGCATTCAGCGAATGAAATCAGTGTCCAGAAAGAAAATCAGGCTATTTATTCCACTGTAGATTCTTACTGATTCGAAGACGTTAGCTCGGCCTATTAACCTTTAACCGATGAAATGATCTTTGAAGCAAATTTTAACAGATAATTAATAAGCTTTCCTGCAGATCCCACAATGTTAGGATGATATATTATTTGAAAAATTCAAAATGGCGGACACAATCAGGGTCAAGTTTTTTTTTTTACTCACCTGTATCTGTTTGGCTGTAGGGGGGCACTCGCTACATCCTCCTCTACAGCGAGTTCTCGTTACCTTCCCGACATGAATAATGCGCGGTACCCATTTAACACTCTGGGGAAGGGAGGAGTAATTGAGGTAAAGCGCTTACTCCAAGGCGCAACACATTGGCCACAGCGGGGCTCGAACTCACAAACCTTTGGCCGTGCGCGGTGCGGGCGCATTTAATCCACTGGACCACACGTGGAATAACCTCTCTACCCTGTACTGTACGCAACACTAAAGACTTTTAGATTACATGGTTTATGCAGTGCAGATACATCAGACACAATGCCTAACGTTCCATGCAGAAGCATTTGGAAAGTTAGGCATTTATAGCCTCTTATGCATCTGCCCCTGCATAAACCTGAAATCGTGATTGGTCGTGTTCCTGTGTATCCTTTCCAATAGGCTCAAACAGAATACAAATGGTCCACACCACTAAAACCGTAGCATCTAGCAGCCAACACACAACTCCAATTTCCCTTTGAAATCGGCTGGTGGTCTGCTCTGATTGCGTAATCAGAAAGTGACCACAAGTTGTGTGGGTTGGCTGTGTTCACTGTGAGCTAATCATAGCTTGAGTGGTATTTGGAGACTGGCAGTGTCGAAAATCCACTGCTTGCTATTTTTTACTAAATTCTGTACCTTTTTTAAGGACTATTTTGGGGGGGGGGGGGACCATGACATGGAAAAAAATCAATGCATTCGCTATGCCCCCCACCAAATTTGAAGGCCGTATGACCTGTGATCTCAACCAAATAACGTCGGACATAGAGGAGAGAGGGATAGATAGGAAAAAACATGACAGAATTAGCCTATTAAAGGGGATGACCTGATTAACGGATCCTAAATAAAATCGTGAGAGGACACTCCTCAAGTGATGGAACCCCCCCCCTACCCCCCACACCACGCATACTGCATGAAAATCTGTCAGCTTATGGATCGTGGGCCGTATTTGGCCTGTCAAAATTTTATGCTATGTTCATTCGTCATACGGCATAAATTAGCATAAATTATTAGCTCATTAAGTAGCTTATCGAAATTGTGGCACTTACTTCGAAATCGTCTATGGCATTTTGTACACAGCGTCACCCACCTGATTTAAGTATTAAAGGTTCTGTATTAATAAAATGGCCTTTTACCCCCCAAACCCATCTGATAAGTTTTTGCACTGATATTCAATCCCTTTTGCTTTGAGAGCTAACAACTGGATTTTTTGAATCAGCCCTCATAGAATACTCTGGAAAGTTAATATTGGTCGACCAAATTGGAGCACATTTCGCAACAATATTGAATCCTCACCAGCGCATCATAGCTTCCACACCCACACTCCTTTAGCCCTAAGATTTCACAGTGTACATGAGAAAAGATTGATTTCTTCAGTTCCCAATGTTACTACCCTTCAGTAAAATCTAGGGTCCCTAGGAACGAGACAATTTCCAATAGTGATGCTATGGTGTAATTAAGATTTTTTTTTTAAAAAAAAAAAAAAAAGAAATCATGTGTGAGCCAATAACGGCTGAGTTACATTTGGTTGTAGTATGCCAAGGTTGCTAGTGCAAGTCCTGCCATCAGCCATGCCAGCATTAAATAGTTATTGGTCACAATGTCGTGACATTGCAAGCCATTGTCATCATTAAATTAGTTTATTGGATTCAAATGCCATGGGCAAGCCATGCCAGTATTAAAGTTGTGCCCTACAAATGGTGCAATGGTGGGTGTACCAGTGTGGGTCAGAGGTCATTGCATATGGTAAGCAACGGAACACGAAGAGAACCATCACCTGCTTCATTCGACTGCCACGCTGAAATTTAAAAAAAAGTGATTTTTTTAAAAAAAGTGAACTTTAATTTGGGTATTATTGTTCTTTCTTCCAATATAACTGTGGTTAAGCCAAGAAAAATTTTTAAAACCACCAAGATTTCCTCCACATTAACCTTTCCTAAACTATGCTACAACAATGTTGTATACTGGTTTTAAAAAAATTCATTTGTTGTTTTCAAGTTTAAAACTTCACACCATGTTTAAAATCACTAAAAAGTTTGTTAAATTTTTAATTTTTTAGGTTTTTTCTTTTTTTAATTTGTTCTTTTTTTATATTTTTAAGTTATTATATGAAAGCTTTACAAGTTTACATTATGAAATCATGAAATGTGTTTACCCTGCTAGCTTTGGAATTTACTTTAACACTAGTTATTAGCTATCACAATGCTAACATCCTCAAAATATACACACTTGGACAATGTATGTCTTAAATGTTTAAATGTCTATTTTTACTGCAGATGTTTTACATAGTGCCGATCTTAGTGTTTACCTAGTATACATTTTTTGCCATGCAATAACACAATGTGTGTGTGTAAAAATGTAAGTTTGAAAAACTTCTAATGATTTACTATACAAGCTTAAAATTATGGTCATTTTCCATAGTACTTCTACTAAGGATTGTGTCAACATTGGGCTATTCCACATAATTCAATACCCCAAAAGTGTTATGCTCAAACTCTAAAAAACTGGGGGAGGGGGGCTTCCATGAATGGGGGGGTGGGTCAAATTGGTACTTTTTTGGCCATTGTACAATTTTAATTGCAGTAATATCACCTACTGATTGGGTGATCCTTAGGGGTTCAATGGCTAAAATGCCCAAAATATGCTGGTTTAACATGTTTTTTAAAAAAAGGGGGGGGGGTCCCTCAGTACCCAAAGGCCCCCATTACGGAAGGCACAATGAATTTTGAGTAAATGTCACCCATATGGGGTATTGATTGCATCTGGAATACCATTGAATATCATGTGTCATGTCATGATCAATAAATGCAGTAGTCAGAGATTTGTGCAGCTTTACATTTTCGGGGGAGGGGATGCGCTATCATTCATGAATCGAGCATCCCCCTAATAAATGAAAAGCACACAGAAAGCTCCACCAGTAGTATGCAGTGCTGTGACAACCACCCATGCATTGATCATACCTGACCATGGCTTTTCCAAATCAATTTCAATACCTCATATGAGAGGAATCTACTCACTTCCACGGTGCCTTCCAATAGAGGTGTATGAAATTTATTTAAGAAGAGCCCCATGTGGCTACATTGACAGAGAAAGGTATATCTCATACACCACCAATTCGCTGATGTAGTGTATCCATTGGTTAACTGGTTTAGTATCCATGGTTACTTACTGGTTTAGTATCCAATGGTTACTACCTTGGTTTAGTAGCCATTGGTTACGGTTTTAACCATTGGGTTATAGTGCTTAGTATCCATTGTACTGGTTTAGTATCCACTGGTTACGGTTAGTATCCACTTGTTACTGGTTAGTATACATTGTTTACTCTGGTTTTGTTTTGTTCCTTGGCTACGGTTTGTTTAGTATCTCTGTTTACGGTACTGGTTTGTTTAGTATCCCTGGTTCTGTTTTGGTTTAGTATCCACTGGTTACTGGTCCCTTTTAACCATTAGTTAATTGGTTAATGCATGGTTCAAGCCTTGGCTCATCATGCACCTGTTCCGAGTTATATATGCCACAGGATATGTTTTGTGATCAATGCGATTAGTGGCTCGAACCAAAGTTAACGTGCGCCAATTGACCTGGCCAAGGGTCTATCTAACATGCTCTACAGCGCAAATAATCGCATAGCACACACCCTTTGAATTTACATATAGGCCTAAACCAAGTTTTTCCAGCCATATTCAAAATGCTTTCATGTATAAGTTTAGTCTTAAAACGCATATGTAAAATAATCTTTTGTAACTAAACAAAATGAATCATCCACAACATTGGAATTTAAACCTCTAACCTTTACTGTGACACACGTCTCGATCCATTCAATATGCTCAAAACAGAATTCAAATGGTCCACAACCATTAAACAAGTGCATCCAGCAGCCAATATCAAAACCAAATTCGCTCCCCTGTTGAAATCGGGCTGGTGGGTCTGCGCTGAATTGAGTAATCAGAAATGTGACAAGTTTTGTGTTGTGGCTGAAACTGTGAGCTAATCATAAAGCTGAGGTTATTTGGAGACTGGCCAGTGTCGGACATCCACTGCTTCTATTTGTTTATAAGATTTCTGGTACCTTTATGTAGGGACAGATTTTGACCATGGACTGAAAATAAATCATGCTTTCGATATGGCCCCCCACCAATTTGAAGAAGGCCGTATGACCTGTACTCAATCCGATAACGTGGACCGAGAGGGAGAGAGATGATGAGTAGAACAGACAGAAATTATGCCTATTAAAGGGGCTGACCCTTTAAGAAGCAGGATCCTAAATAAATCGGGAGGGACACTCGCTCAAGAAGAGTGGAGCATACTGCATTAATCTGTAGCTTATGGATTGGTGGGCGTATGTGGCGTGTAAATTTATGCTATGTCATACTCATACTGCATAAATTAGCATAAGTATTGCTAATTCGATACTTTTCAACATTGGTGGCACTATTACTATCGAAATCGTCTATGAGCATTTGTACACATTGTCCACCCCACCTGATTAAAGACAACTATCAGTGATTTTCTTCGAAGAGTGCCAATATTGAAATTAAGTTCAAAATGAAGAAATAAGTCTCTGACATATCTCATAAGTACCTTTTCAAACTGAAATTACAGAAAAGAGCAAACGCAGTTTTCAGATACGGATCCTCCATTCAATTCCTGTTTCGTAAGAGTGTCCGAACGCCCAATAATGCCTAAAATTTCAGATTTTGGCCCTTATTAGGTTGCTTTGGTCCTATCATTTGCAGGGTGTGCTAGGATACCTATCCTTTTTACAAACATTCAAAAATCTGATTTTTGATGATTTTTTCAGATTTTGCTGATTTATCAAAGCCACTGATAGTTGTCCTTTAAGTATATAAGGTCTTGTATTAATAATGGCCTTTACCCAAAACCCATACTGTAAAGTGTGCACTGATCTTTCATTCCATTTGATGTGAGAGCTAAACTGATTTGAAATAGCCCCATAGACTACTCTGGTAAATTTAATATTGTGGTCGACCAAAATGGAGCAACATTTCGCTCAAATAGCTTTCCAAACCAAACATCCTTACGCCCTAAGATTTCACAGTGTAAATGAGAAAGAGTAAATTTCTTTCTTCGGATCAAATTTTCAACCACTTCCATTAAAATCTAGGGTCCCTGGGGACGAGACATTTCCAATAGTGATGCTATGGTGTAATTAAGATTTTTTTTTGGCTGGCTCCAAAAAAGAAAATTAATGTGTGTAGCCAATAACTGCTGGAGTTACATTTTGTTGTAGGATTCCAAGGTTGCTAGTTCAAGTCCTGCATCAGCCATGCCAGCATTAAATAGTTATTGGTCACAATGCCATGGCAAGCCATGCCAGTATTAAAGTTGTACCTCCAAATGGTGCAATTTTGACCAGTGTGGGGTCAGAGGTCATTGCATAGGTGTAGCACGGAACACAGAAGAGAACCATACCTGCTGTCATTAGACTGCCAAACCATAGAAATTTAAAAGAGATAAATTACTTTTCATAATCAGACAATTTCAAAAATGTTCAATAGTGCCCTTGACCCACATTACAAGCATTTGGGAGGGGACCCTAACCAGAAACGGATGACACTGTTCCCACTATCTTTAGTTAAACCTAAAGTATTAAATACCGGGATTTTGGCCACCGCTTAACAGGTGGTGGCCCGGATACACCTCCCTCAGCAATAACTGCTGGTGTGGAGAGATTTATTAGGAGGCAAATATAGATTGAACCGTGGGATTCCCCTTCCAGTTTTTGGTCGGTGGGCCTATGCGCCTTTGGGCAACCATGCCACCATAGCAAGGCACATGGGCTGGAGTGTCTAGCCCATTAGCTCTCCAAGCTTGCTTCCCTTATAGGTTAGATCTTGCTTTTCATTCTACCAGGGTAACCAGCTACCCTCCTCATCATATTTTCCTAAAACCACCGGGGTGCCGTTGTTAGCCGCCGAGCAACTCGGCCTGGGGCTGTCGTACTGGTTGGCCAGGATCCAATAGCGACGCCCTCTATGAAAACCTACCTTACTCAGCATTTGATCTGATTTGTGTTCAATGGCTACACAACTAAGCTTAAACCAAACCAACCCCAATATTGCAAGTCTCCTGACCTGGCCAGGTCTCATGCCTTTTTGTATAACTTTGTAGCCCCCTCCCCCAGCTGTATTTTTATTTGAAGGAAATCCTCATATCCTTATAGACCTGGTTATTAATTCTCCTAACACTCAATTAGCCGCCATATTTAACTGAAAGATCCATTTTTTCTAAAACCATCGAGCTGAAGATTTAATTTTATAATCTTCAATCAGGGGAAAACTTGTTTAATTAAGATGTGCTAGATTACTAATTATGATTTTTGTATCATAACCACCCCTCTTTCTTGTTTGTACATACTGAACACATGTAACATGAATAAATTCATGGAGGAATTGTTATATTGTACCTTGGTTTATTATGTGATCCGATTATTATTGATTTTCACTGCTTAATTAATGTTATTCTGTACATAATAAATAAAATAATGTCTTCACTTTTCTGCATGTACATGTTTTCATATTTCATTTTGTTCCATTTTATTTACCACCAAACATGAAAACACACAATTACAGAATATCATAAAATAACCCCAAACAAGCATGCCTGGTAAAGCTGTTCCCAAATCAATTTGTATACACGGCAAATTTCTACATGGTAGTAGCCACGCAGCTACCACCGGTAGACCTTCCTGATTACCTACCTACTAGACCAGTGGCGGATTTTTTTTTTGGGGGGGGGGCACACTCAACGCACGCCCCATATTTTTTGCAGAGCGCAGGGTGCTGGTGTGCCAAGGGCACTGGGCTCCTGTAGATCCTAGAAAATTACTTTTTGCTGCATAGGGCACCGAAGAATGTCTTTTTTTGTTGCGCCAGGCTGCCGTATAGTACTAGAACAGTCAATGTTATTTGTTGTGCTGTTTATTACTTGAAAAAAAATTTTTCCCCCCCTTCACATTTCAAACCGACTGAAAAAATTTGGTTATACAAATTGTGTTGTGTATGGGAATGGCGCTCCCTCCGTTGGATTCCTGGATCCACCCCTGCCTAGACGTACACATACTGGCCAGGAGTCCATGTTTTTTTATTGCCGCATAGACAGATCGTGGATACCCAGCACTGTGTGCACCGTTGCAGGTAGCTAATGTGGTTACACGACCAGCTAAGAGCGAGTACGGTATTTCTCATGGCCCAATTTTGTAAAGATATTTTGGCATATTTCGCATTTAAAGAAAGTGTGGGGAATCTGGGGTTTTTTTGTTATGCCTCTATTGAATTTAATGATTTTCCTCAAAATGATCAAACATGCTAAACACAGACCAAATGTATTGTGTCCGCTCATTTTTTTTCCCTATCAAAAAAGCAGTCTAGTAACTGTATGTGGGGTGGATCGGGTAGCTGCCATGTTCTACTCTGGTACTATACTGTTTACAACCATATCCACCTTCTCTCCACCTAGCAGGAAACTATACTATAGGTTAGGCAATTCGGGTAGGTACTGTAGAGTAGATACATCACTGTATACCTAATAACTCTGAACTTTGCAAAGCCCTATCTTGCACTACAAAATGTACTGCAAAAAAACAAATTCCCCCGCAACTAGCCCAGTGTGCTGCGGTGCAGTAGCTGCCGTTGGATGTAGCTGTAGTATAAGCTAACCCGGGAGCTACCACATGAGCAAGATCGCCTGTGTAAGTTTGGCATGAGGCTGCATGCTGTCACATTTGGAGCTATTCAAAGTGTTTTGCCACATTAGAACCCTGTGTCCTTTGACCTCTGGGATTTTGATTTTCAAAGTATAAACATCACAAGATGCCCACCCATTACACATATCTTTTTTCTTTTTTCTCTCTTTCGTAGACGGGCCAATCGCCAACATACTGTTAAAGACACTAGCAGTGATTCCACCCAAATAGTCAAAATATTTCAATTTACACAAAATACTTAAAAAGTGAAAGAATAAGTCTGCGAATTCAGTATTTATATTTTCCAAGCGAAAACTTGATAGAAAAGGAAGAAAACAGCAGTGTCCTAATATATGAATTTCCATTGAATTGTGTGTTTAGTAAGTGTCGTCTGTAATGGACAGTAATGACTAATATCCATTTTGTTCTTATTAGTTGCTTTGGTCCTATAACTGGGTGAGGATGTTTGGATAACTTGTTCAAAGTGCAAATATCTGATTTTTGAGATTTGTTTTTTGGTTTTCTGGTTGAGCAAATCACTGATAGTGCCTTTAATTAAAAAAACAATCATGTGAATCGACATAACCATTTTTAGTGTGAGTGGCATTTGTGTGTATTACCATACCCCATAGAGCACGTGTAAAATCTTTTCGAGTAACTGTAAACAAACCATATTTTAGTTGTAGCATCATGGGGAAATCTACCACGGCAGCGCAGATCCAGATCGGATCCAGTCCCGTATCCAGTTTGCGTCTAAAAAACGGGCAATGGCCAAACTTGATCCAGATCTGCACCGCGTACATGGTGTGTACAGGCTTGGTTAGTGTCGCTGCACTTTAAGCGCATACTTTTTAGGTTACGCATAAAATATTCTTCTCGACAAACAAGGTAACTCGTATCCTTTGAAACACATTACGCTTCTAAAGGGCGCTGTACTTTCGCACGCACTGTGCCGTGTAGAGTTCTTAAAAAAAACGGTCTCAATCCCCATGATCTGGATCTGTGATCTAGATCTCGGTGATGCGCTTCGGATCTGGATCTGCGCCCCGTGTAGATTGCCCC
>JAMKCH010014672.1:0-52305 GCA_023653785.1 Ophioderma brevispina
CATCAGTGTCTTTAAGTGAGTCCTGAAAACATACTTATTTCCTGATGTATAAAATTATAATTTGTTAGTTTTCCCATAGCACCTTCACTATTATTATCTTCTAAGTTGGGGTCAGTTTAAAAGCCCTTTGGACTTGTTGACTTATTGACTGATTGATGATGTTGATTGTTATTTCAGTTTAATATTACTGTCATCCCTTATATATCACTTTAGTTTTGTATTCAAACAATCTAATATTACTTTACTTATATTAAATATTACCTATTACTTTACTTTTGTATTCTTGTAATTTAGCTTGAAATGTTACTGGATCAGTTGTGAATAAATCATTTGAAATTGGTCGAATGATGGGTGATGAAAATGGTAATTTTTTTTTTATTGAAGAACAATACTTACGACAAGTTTAAATGGCGAAGCAAAACCAACAATGATGTATACTTATGTAAATTGTAAATTTCTCAAAAAAGGACAAGGTTGAAATATTAAAATTAAAATATTAAAATTTTAGAATGTTTAATAACATCCATATGTGTGTTGTAGTGCGAACAACACACCTATAATACACCTATATTCCTCTCTTGACCGTGGTCAGCGTCGGCTCCGCTCTGCTCTTGATAGTACCAGATTATACATACCTTTTACAAGACGCTGCATTGTTGATTATTCTTTTGATGTCTATGGGCCACGCATGTGGAACAAACTCCCAAAACATATTCGGGAGGCTCCCACACTTTGTGTTTTTAAGAAATTGTTGAAATCATACCTGTTCATTGATGAGTAATTTTTAACCAGTGTATTTATCTATCTTGTATTTGCATTTGTTTTGTAATGCGCCTTGATATTTCATGATTTGGCGCAATATAATTTTTGTATGTATGTATGTATGCGAAAACTGTCATAAAATGCGATGATGTGGAACTGTTATGGTGTCCATATATATTTCTGTATTATAATGTGTTCAATTATTATAACAGGTAATGGCACCGATCAAAAGATTCAACATTTTATTAAAACAATAAACGTGTTAAAATAAATGCATAATAAGTGTTAAAATAAACGCTTTAGTATATTACCAATTATGGTTATGATAATCTTATTATCAGTATGGTATATATAACAAAAATGAAGTTAGGTAATTCATACACGGTTCCCCCAAAAAATAAAGCCCCCCCCCTAAAATCCAAGGACATTTCGTTGCATAACTTCACTTAGAACTGCATGATTGGAACATTTTAAAAGGTTATGAAGAGAGGAAAAATTTGGCTCTGCCACAAAAGTTGTTGCTTTTCAAAACCCGCCTTTGACATCAAGACATACTCCCTTTTTTCCAAAAATGATGTCTCCTGAAAAAGTGGCACTTTACCGTATTCAAAGGTCTAAAGTCAAGAAATTATCAATTTACTAGCAACGATTTCATTTCCATATTCAAAGCTTAAAACATTGGCGCATAGGTAAACAAATAAACAAGACAAATATGCAGGAAAGCAAAGAACAACGAGATGTAAGCTTTACATTCATTAGTATCAAATAAATTAATTTTTCCTTGCATACTGCTCTTTTTATGAAAGTATAATGTTTGCAATGCCTGTTTCAAATCAAAATAAGCTTAATTGTTTTGTCATCCAGGGTGAGACTCAATATTCAGTGTTTCTTCCATCTGCACTGATGACATTATGTAGTGTTTACACATGCTGTTAACCAATTTGCTGATGTTCTATTGATGAATGTGGTTCCATGCTCGCTGGATAATTCCACCACGTTGAGCCAGTCTAGCGTCTCTTGTTCGATCTGCTTTACATTCTACTGGTTTGCTTACACCAAATTTCAGCTCTTATTTTCTACATATTTGTCTTGCTTGCTGATTTGGTTTGCCTATGCGTTCATGTTTTAAGCTTATTTACTTGAGATGACAAATTAAAATCGTTGTTGTAAATTGAATAATTTCTTCACTTTAGACCTTTGAATACGGTAAAAGTGCCCACTTTTCTGACAGCATCATTTTTGGGAAAACGAAAGAGCGTGTGTTGATGCCAAAAGGTGTCGTTGAAAAACAGCCAGCTTTGTGGCAGAGCTAAATGTTTCCTCTCTTTAAAACTTTAAAAGTTTTCTAACCGCATTTTTGAAGTGAAGTTATGCAACAAAATGTCCTCCAATTTTAGGGGAGGGGAACTTATTTTTTTTGGAATCCCTATAGTGATTGTCGATCGAAAACCCTTAACGTCCCTAACCCGAAATGCCCTATTCAAACGTCTATCCTATGAAAAATATGTCACAGGAGATTGATTTGAATGACAGGTCGTTCGAATAGGCGTTCGCGTTAGACGCGGTTAGAAGATGCGTTCGAGTTTTCACAACCTCGCTATGGTCGTGTTTGGATAATCTGTACAGGTACATTAAATAATCGCACCCACATACATTAACCATGCGTTATGCATCTCATATTATCGTTTTAGGTTTCAAACATTTATCATGGTATGCATAGCACAGGATCCCATTCCCCCGTACCCGAAATTGAAATTACGTAACTCATATTGTCTTTATTGTCTTTATCATGCCATATGGTATACATTACAATTGAGTTAGTTGACTATTCTTCCATTTACAGCTATCGCAAGCATAGCCACAGCGTATTGCCGCAACGGTGTTGTGAGAGAAAGTAGCAAACGCTGTTGCCGAAAATTTTGCCGACGAATTTTTTTACCGAAAAACACGTTGCGGTGTCGGCCCATTAGAATGATGAATTCCTGTGACGTACTTCAAAATATAGATCCACAACGCGGATATGGAAAGTATCTAGCAAGCCTTGTGGAAACTCAGAACGCGTACGTCGCAACCCCTTCATTAACGCGTTGCGAGCTTCATAACACGGTTGTCTAGTTGCACAAGCCATAAGGATCAAACGTATTGTCTCAACGCGTTGCGAAAAATCGCCAAAGCGTTGCCGAAATGCACATGTCATCAGAATGCAATGAAAAAAAAATGCTTCCAGGAAAATACAATTATTTGATTTGGACCACTGCCAACGCGTTGCCGAAATGTGACAATATGTTGTGATCGATCTTTGTCAAAGACGCCTCTCATTTTTATCACCAGCCGCGAGAGCGACGAAGGCGCGTGTCGACGCCGGAGGCTGAGACGAGCGGAGCAATGGCGTCTTTGCGCAAATGGTATTTCCTGTGCACGCTAATGTGTCAATCAAAGTATGTCGTCATCGTAAGCACCGCCCATTTTCATCGATGGACAAGTTTTCAGGATACTTGCCCAAATCGATGACAGTCGCCCGTCAAAATTTACCATATCGATTTTGCACGGCCTAATTAGCATACGATTCAAAGCAAAATAAATTCCTCTACGAAGTTCTTGACAGCTGCGAGGGCGAGTGAGTCCGTACGGTATGTGAGATTGCAGATGGTCAAAAATAGTTGGTAAAGCCCAGCTCTGCAGAAATAAAAGTCCCCAGAAAAAGTTCTTCCACCTTCCCTGGACAAACACCAAAAATAGCACCGAATATTAGACTAGACTAGGGCATAACGTCAGTCATTTATCAAATATTCGTACTTCAGTGACCAGGTCAAAATTGCCACTCACATCACAGACATGACAAGTGATTTTAACATTAAATTAAAATGATGAATCTGACCCTCGAATCACATGCCACGCGCGCAAAATTCAGCCAGAAATAATGTCTAGTTCACCAAATCACGACGACGCCGAGAATTTAAGGGGACCATGCACCCTAGTCAGGCTATCTAGACAAGAAACTTACCTCGTACTAATTACATGACAAATTGACAAGGCCCTCCAACAATACTGCACATTAATAAGGCTAAACTCTCTAAACCATGGGCTGATGAATGATGCCATGAAACTACGTGTAACAATACACATCGTTCACTACATTATTTAAAATTCACATTTAGAGTAAACGTGTCAAATCAGTACACGTAGCCGTAACTTCAAATACGCTTCATCCTCAATCTCATTTTCCTACGCTCAATCCTCTCATTACTTTACTACTTTACACCATCAGCCTCCTCAAGAACCGCCAAAAGACCACCATCAACAATGTTACTTACATCAGCCCGCCCCACATCACCTCCCCCATCCGCACCTAACGCTCTCATACTTACTCTCAATTACTACGTCAGCAGCAAAGCAAGCAATTTAACTCAGTCACCATTTACTCAGCACCACACCGCACAATAACTTACTTCCACCGACGCAACCGACACAACCGCACGTACCCATCACGACTGCAGCTAGCTCGAATAATCCGACACCTACACCGTCACGGGATCCTACACGTGACAAAACGATGCATTGTAATGTCCATCACCATGAGTTTCCACCGGCCGTTTCCCGGGCCGTTTTCACAGCAGCAAGAGTGTTCTGGCCATTTTCTTCCCAGCCTTCGCGGGTATCAGGATCCTCACTGTCATAGGCTGTATTCGCTCTGTTTTGAATCCGTTACCAAAACTCAAATAATTGAATGGTTATTGATCATTTCCAATAAACTCGTATGCTGGGATTTATTTAAGGAACGATGACTTCATCACTGAACAAGCACGAATTCGCTATAGTTTTTCGGAAGAAAATCTCCTCGAAACTCAATAGTAACAAAGAAAAGAAAAATAATATTTGCGAAAATGCTTTGATTACGACTCAACTCAGCTTGAGCGGTCCAGAGAGGGGGCGGACTCACTCACACAAATTGAATACATAATCAAAGCCTTGATAAAAGGCTAGTTTGCCTTTCTCAAGCGGTTGCGACAATACGTTGTGACCCTTATGGCTTGCCTCCCACGAAGAGATTTTTCTGAGGATACATTTTATTCATGTTGGGGAGTAATATTTCTTGACCAAGTCTAGTACGCCCGCATGTAGACTCATTTCACGCAACAAGCCACGCGAGCGTACGCCCCTGCCAATAAATGATTACTCAACTTATAAATAAACTACTATTTTAGAGGTTTATATTGGGTGAAAACGTGACAAAAGAAACAAAATTTAAGTTTGCACCGGCGTGCGTCATAATCGGGTCATCCAGAAGCAACTCTTGTATTTCTGTCGAGGACGACAGAAAATGCTAGAATCAAGTTTATATCACATAGGGGGCCAAATACTGCTTTATTTTCAGGTATGATTTAATGCATTGTTTAGTCTGTAGGAAATTCAACCTATTAGTCCATGTACTTCAGATCTATGTAGCCAGAAGGCGAAAATAAATAAGTAGTAGCTTTTTTTTCATGGATAGTGTTCTAATGTTTGTGAGGGATCAAAAGTCCCCAAGATCCCTCTTGTGCGAAATTGAGGGACACGGGGCAAGGTTTATACAGGGGTAAAAAAATACAAAATGTTCACTTGAGCTCAATTATGTGACTATTGTATTCTTCTAATCAAACTGAATAAGAAAGTGCATAGCTTGTCTAACCTTTGAACTTTAATTTTAGGCATACAGCCCCCAAATGGTTTCAAGGTCCAATCGTGTGTGTGGGGGGTAAGTTTCAAAACAGATAACCATTTTAATTTAACTGATTCCAAATTACTCGGTAATGTTGTTCGGTCATACAGGGTTCCACATCAACATACCATCAAACAACAGATACGTTCCCCCTAAATCCCACGTTCCCCCGTTCCCCCGTAACTTTCCCCCCCCCTCGTCCCCCCCCTAAAATTCGAAGACATTTCGTTGCATAACTTCACTTAGAACTGGATGTTTTAGAAAGTTTAAAAAGTTTTAAAGAGAGTAAACATTTGTCTCTGCCCACAAAAGTTTGTTGCTTTTGTCTTTTTCAAAAACACTTGTGGCATCAACACACATTCCCCTTTTCCAAAAAAGAATGTCAGAAAAATGGCACTTCAAGGACTGAAGTACAGAATTAAATCAATTTATTACAACAACATTTCATTTCTAGTTCTTTGTATGCATATGGGCGGTCTGGAGTAAATATGCTTAAAACATTAACAAATAGCAACAAATAAACAAACAAGACAATATGCTCCTCAATAAGGCGATGAATTTGTGTAAGCCACACCAGGTTAAACATAAATGAGACCGCTACTCCTGGCTCAACGTGGTGTAATTATCCAGCGAGCATTGGAACGCACAATTGATCACCAGCAACTCACAAAATTGGTTAAACAAAACGTTGTAAACGCTGCAATGATGTCCATCAGTGCAAATGGGGGAACATTGACTATATTTGAGTCTCATCTCACCCGGGACAAACATTACATATTTTGATTTGAACCAGGCATTTCAAAATTCCCACTCCTCATTCATACAAAGAGCAATAGCAAGAAAAATGACTCTATTGATACTGATCATGTAAAGCCTTACATATCTTTTGTTTTGTTAATTCCGTCATTGTGTGGTTTATTTGTTTGCACTGCGGTCATGTTTTAAAAAGCTTTTTACTTCAAACCGCGATAAAGAAAGGAACCAAATCATTGCAAAATGGATAATTTCCTCGATTTAGAACTTTGAATACGTACAGTGCCAATTTTTTCTGACAACATCTTTTTTGGAAAAAGCGAGTGTGCTTGTTGATGCCACAAGGTGTTGTTTTAAAAAGCAACGAATTTTGGTCAATCCGAGCTAAACGTTTTCCTCTCTTTAAAACTTCAATTTTCTAAACCTATCCCAGTTCTAGTGAAGGTATGCATGAATGTCCTCGATTTTTAGGGGGGAACTTATCTTTTGGGAACCCATTATTATAATGGCAAAAATCTCATTCGCACTCTCTACATCTTCGAATATTGACCCTATAGAAAGGCAGTGGGCTTGTGACCTCCCCATATAGACCCTGTAGGAACCTGTCATAATGAGCCCTATACCTATGCACGCTAAAATGACTTGAACTTTAAATTATCTTTTTCAGTTTATTTACAAATAAGACGAACAAGTTGATACACCTATTGGCAAATATCAATACATTCTTATCCTTATACAACCCAGTATGACCTGAACAGTTATTCCATAAACTGGGAATTTTTTCCACTTGAGTTTACGGTCAAAATTTAAAATGAGTTAAAGAGACATTGGGACATTGAAAAATGGCGATCCCTCTTATTTTTCAAAAATGATATTTTTGCAGGTGGTAAAGCTTGTATTCATTTAGCCCTCACTGAAATTTATTAAGCCAATCAGCACGGGAGAGCGTGGCCTAGCTTGTTAGGGTGCTTGCCTCTTGCGCAAATTTACAATCAAATTCCCTTCCCGGGTTTCTAATCCGGTGGGGTCGTGGCACATGCGGTGATTTATTCGGGTACTATCAATTCTGGATTTGAATCTGTATACCAGCTATTGATTAAATACAGATACCGCTTCTCATCCATGGTTTCACGTGGCCATTGGCAAATGGATCATGAAAGCATCCGTCCTCGGAGGGGACGTTAAGCCGTCGGTCCCGTGTAACGAGAGTCACCAACTGTACATGTAAATGCGCAGTCAATGTCGAATGGTGCAAACCCCTGACTGTTTTCCCAATCCGCCCTAGCCCTCAAAAATAGCGGGCCATGTTAGGAGCGTTCCTATCATGAATACACGTGCCCCCCCGGATCAGCACACTATTGAATAAATCCTGACAAACCAGCCACAAGCCTTAACCAATGACTTGTGGATACGAGCAAACAAGCGCTCTTATGGCAAACAGCTATTTTAAATATTAATGACTTCCGCGACATAAATTCAGCAGACAAGCAGAAATTCGCAAGTTATATAAAAAATCCATCCTTGTTTATTTTAAGGTCAAACGGCATGTGTCGGAAAGAGTGTTATCGGCGTTAATGCAGGCCCCAACGCCTGGATACTTGATTGAAGACCTAGTGTTAGATCTAAAGACAGATGGTTGTAGAAGCCACAGATTTCATGCAACAGTACGACGATTCTATGCAAAAGTCTAACTCTCCATCTCACCCCACCCCTCACACTACGGCCACGCCCACACCCGCACACGTCACCATTAAGCCTGCAATCTGATTGGAGCTTCGCGATATAATTAGCCTCGCATGAGATTTTAAACTTCGATTGTTTGATTTCGAGAATCTTGTGCGTCGGATCATCATCATCATCTGTCGTCCGCAGAGGCAACATCGGAAGCAAGCTGAGACAAATTAGTACCAGGTTGCCTTATTCTTCATGATTTGCTGGATTTTACTTGCCTGCAGTCCAATATCTTTGGCAGTGACATCATGATAATAAGGGTTCCTCCTGTCACGGCTAGGTTTCCTCCAGGAGGTACCCAGAAAACCAAATAGGAGATAGGTTGGTCAGTTGTCCGCATGCAGTGACCGGCAAACTGGAGACGTCTCTTTTTAATGGTTTCTGATAGGAGTGGTATACCTCATTGTTAGCCGCTGTTGTTAATAAAGGAAGTTGGGTCTAACGGCCATTGATCCTGTTCCCAAGCTTTCGGGTAATGGACCAAGTCTCAGCTCCATAGATGAGTGTACTGAATGATGAGTGCATTGAAGAACTTAAGTTTGGTAGTTCTATCAAGAACAGACTTACATGCGGACCATGTTACATGCGGACCATGTGTTGGCTTTCCTGCATTCCTGCAAAGTCCAGATCGTGTAGGCGAATCTCTGGGTAACGTCTACTTTTCCACTCTTCTAGAACAACTCCCGTGTTTAGGGTTGTCCTTCAGAGCATGTCGCATGACATAATCCAGCACATTAATAAAGATGCAAGGTGCCATTAAAGGTATCTCTCTGGAGTACTCCTGCTTGTATCTGTTTCTGTTTCACCATCAGATGTAATTAAGATAATGCCCTGATAGATTCAAATTTGATTTCAGGGATGCCATATGCCTGCAGAATTTCAAACATGGAATAACCTTAAGTCCCTAGAAGAAAATTACAAGCGTTATTTGTCTTGTTAGATCTAGGGGCAATTTCCCTTAAATACGAGGCAGGGGTCCACTCCGTGATTTTTGAAAATGGCATTTAGAGACGTAAGGGATTATATAATTGATGGATCAAGTAATGTTTCAACATTCAGACTCCAGTTTGTTTTGCATTTAATTTAAAAGGGGTGGTACACTCTTCCGGTAGTTGAGGATGTCGTGATATGTTACGTTATTTCATCAGAATTAAAATAAAAATCCCTCTTATTATAAATTTAGATTAAGGAAAGTACGTCCGACCTCATCTTATTTGCACATGACAATACAGTATAGAACTATCTCTTGGCAGTATTCACCTCTTCTCCGTGCATTTCTTTATTTAACTTTGTTCAAGGCGCTCTACCAACTTCAAACATCATGTAAGGCAGAAACCATATTGGCCATGGGATCAAAGGAAAAATTGTTCATTTTGATTACATACTTCGCAGAAGTAAACCATTTTCCCACTATAAATAATAATAAATTTTATAATTACCATTTATTGGTTATGGCAATTGTAAAGGTTGCACATTTTCATGAAAGTGAATAAAATGCCAGAATATCAGTGATCAAGGGAAATACACTATGCTACATTGACTCAAGCAAATAATGGCATTATTGACAAGTAAATCCACCTGGTATTCAGCGGACAAAGGACTTCAGATTCTCCTTTGTTTAGCTGGAACTGCAGAGCCTTTGTTACTGTCCATGCAGTTGGATAGATGTCAGGTGTTATAGACTGACTGGTTATCCCCGCCCAGTTTTGGGTAGACGTTTCACATAGAAGTCTCAAGTACGCAAATGAAGCATTGCCTTTGATTCCGCCATGCACTGTATGATGTTGTGGCAGTAGCGCCGGACGGAATCAATGGCAACGCCTTTGTAATACTTGGGAACTTCTATATGAACGTCTATCCATTTTGGATTGAGCTGGCCTCGTTCTCGAAAACAAATACACTTTGAGGTTCTACTGTGAGTTCAATAATTTGACTTATATTTTTCAACCATTTATTGAAAAAAGAAACTAATGTGAACAAAACCACGTGATATGTTGCTTGGTAATGTTCGACCTAACATTTTTGTGCAGAACCAAGATCCATAACTGATTGCGATACCGCATGTCTATGTCAATTAACAAAAAGAAGGGGTAGCGACTATGCTATAGTAGATTTCACATTCGGGAGACGCCAATACATAAATCCAAGGACCAAGGGGGATGGGCAATCCCCGCCTGGGGAGACAGGCCTGGGGGGGTCAGCACAAAACTCAGTGTGTCCAGGGGACAAAGTTACTGGAACAGACTCGCTTACTTGAAACCGGTGTTTTCAGTTCTACAATGGTCTGGAATGATGAGGACTTGTTCAAATCCGCTTTGTGCGTAATCTCTTATACAAAGTTTGGCCCACTTGTTATGGCAAAATAAAAACTTAGTTTTTGTTATGTGTTCATGATTAAGAATGCTTTTTCCCAGTAACGGTGATAAAGAATGGTATTTTGTAGTGGCAAAGGTAAGTTATGTTTCAAATAAACACATTTAAGGCAATATTTGGCCGGTGCTATTCATCCTGATACTTCCAATCAAACATCCACGCTATCTTATGTGAAATCATGTATTTTATGTCAACATTTAATTAGTGCTACAATTACTATACATTGTATAGTACCATAAACTTTTCTACCGGTGGGGGCCGCCCCCCATTAAGACACTATCGTGATTTGCTAAAATTTCACGAAAAATTGAAAAAAAATCAATCAAAATCAGATTTTCCGCATGTCTGTCTCAAGTACAGGTATCCCCCTAACATACCCGCAAATGATAGGCAAGCAAAAAGCAAGCTAATAAGAACAAATCGGATATTTTAAGTCATTAGTGTCCGCACGGACACTTCTACAACACGTAATTGAATGGAGATCATATCTTTGAACATTGCCGTTTCTTTCTTCCTTCTTCTGGCGATTCGTAGTAAGTTTTAAAAAGTAACTTATGAGGATTATACATATACCTTCACTTTTATCTATTGTCGCAATTGTGTCTCATCCGGATGGATCACTGATAGTATCTTTTAGAAATATTTCCTCTTAACTCTCACTGTGAATGGCCAGACCTAAAACTTTAATGAGGTCTCACTTATTTGAAATCTCTATAACAACACTATAAAATTCAAAAGAAAGTGGGGTTAGCGACAGAGTTACTGTAAGGTAAGTATTTGTTTCTGCACAAAGAGTTATGTCATCTTCATGATTTTTTGTTCATCTTTGTTTCCTTTTCGGAAAAATGATGAAATATATGTCCCAAAGTTTATTGAACGACGTAGAAGCCAAGATTTATTTATTCGTTGAAGAGGACGAGTATCATGTGCTTTGCGTTCATGAAAAAAAATGTCAATCTGAATCTGTTGAGAGCACCTGAACATCCTTTTATCTGGAAGTAGCAGAGCCATTGGTTATTTCCAATACAGTTAAAAGTATTTTAGTCTTTATCTCTGCATACCGAGCGGATTTACTGGATTAAACATGCTATTATTTGCTCTAGTCATGCTGCATGATTATTCTATGGGTCACTGATATTTAGGAAAGCAATGTGATGATTTTATTCATGTCAATCACGTGCCCACTTTTGCACTTGACATACCCAGAGTATTGAAAGGTATAATTAGACAATATTAAATCGCAGGATCAGTTACTCTTACTTCGCCGATATGCGTAACCATATATCCTTATGCAAGCATCTTTCCCTCTTTGATCCCATGGAGAATGCGTGAGTGGGGATATTCATCCCCCTAATTACTACAGGATGACATTAACAATGCCCATGGCAAGAAAAAGAATTTCATTCCGATCAAGCACCTAATTTGAGGTTCCCAATTTTCACCTGCCACCTGTCCTAAGGATCCAGGCATGATATGCTTCCTAGCAAGTTTAATCAGTTCAACTCTGAACTCAAGCAAGAGTCCTCGTTCAATTCGTAGGTCTCTTTTTGTATTTGTAAGAATTGATTAAAACCACAAAAGCAATTTAAAATAAGCGTCTCCATGAGTAGCACAATCACCGCACCTGACCACAGTGGATATTTGTGGTTTATACCTAGACAAGTAGGCTCATGGACCCAGTGTGCACAACAGACCGCCAGAGAGTATACCAATTTATTGTTTTTTTAATATTTCTCTAGTAATGGCAAAGCCCTCTTTCAATGCCTTAAGCACACTAATTTCAAACCTGCAAGCACAATGTTCTAAATAATTTAAAATAAACGTCAATAATACAAACAGTTGAAAAATACATAACTCAAGTTTTCAGTTTTAGCAGACAGCTTGATTCAAGGCTATTCTTGATTAAACCGAGCGATCCACACTTCATTTTTTTTTTTGCTTTCCTGTTCAGGTCAGGAAACGAGAATTAAACAGCGCGTATCAGAGATAGGTAAAAGCATCAGTTCTGTGGTTCATACGAACTTACGTTGAGAGCTCAAATGTGGCGCCAAGACAGCCTGGTCGTAATGCGCCCAGGATGTTTGGTCGCATACATATGGGAAGATAATTGGAAGTAAATAAAACAAACAAGTAAACTCCATAAGTAAACATACAAATATTGTACAATATTCCACTGTAAAAGACGGTAAAAAGCACAATAAAAAAGATTTTTTTCGATTGGACCGGGTTCTATACGTGTCGAAACAATGAAAACGGTTTAACCGACAGAAACCGCAGGCCAACCGACATTAGGAATACATTGAACATTTTGAATTCAATTAACTTATGATGCCAGTATGCCCCGACACAGCCTGTGTTTGACCCCATGCGCAAATTGCTTCTTTTAGTTTTAGAGTAATTTTAAGCAATAGCGACACAACTTTGACAACTGATATAAGAGTCACATGCAGATATTTCCTCCACAAAAAATCAGAAAAATCCATTGGGGGAATGCAATATAGGCCTACACAGGTCATAATTTGTAGTTATAAGCGCCCTCTATATGCCTATTTCCCATAGAAAGACGTGTAAAACTAATTTTCATGAAAAATAATTTTGCCCGCAAGAAATTTCATGAAATTAAACAGGATGGAGTTAGTGGCATAAATACTCAAATTAGTTGTTCAAAAAGTGTGTCCGTTGATATTTCTGTCTTATTCTCGTTTTGTTATAATAAACCGAGACACTCAAACAGCTGTGCAGAAAGTAGGTATTTTCATTGTTGTGTCATGAAATACAAAGTCACACAGACTTTACTCGTTTTGAAATAGCATTAATTCAACATTGTCTTATTCTAATAGATTTCCAACTAAACTATCTTGATAGAAATGGCTTCAGCAACATGGCTAACATATAGTCATTTAAGTTTTTTCGTTTATAGATTTTTGGGCAGTGTCAAAGATTTGAACCCTTCTTGCAAAATACGGGTAAAGTGACCCCAGTTTAGCTGTATTTAAAAACGGACTTCACTCAAATAGGAATCACTACCGCATTAAGACGCAGTAGTATCTAACTTTATATCTCTTTAATATTTTTTATTTAAAAAAATTTGGCTGTATTTTTCTTGATTCCGAGGTAGTTGGGGATCATGTTATTTTCAGTGTATGATGCACGGAAAAGTAGAAGAAACCGCTCGCGGAATGTTTGAGGCAATTTGTAAGCATCTGAAGTTTGCGACAAACGAGGGAAATATTAGGTAAGTGACATTGATTTGGTGAACCTATAATATTTTATAGTTATAAAAAGTCTATTGGTATTTGCTCACTGGCGGACGGGTAACATCGTCGTAAATAGTTACCCAAGCCATTACTATGTAAACCTACAGCAAGGTAGAATCACTTCTCGTTGAATTTGCCAGGCGACCTTCGGTTATTATTAGTTAGCGGAGTGAAGCGGGGGCTCTGATACGAGGAATTCTATAATATCGTAGATCCCGGTATGGGGCTTACACATCCAAGAACATCGTCAGGCATCGGTTTGTACGTCGCAAAAGATCAGGCCACGATTGTTTTCGCTATATTCAATATGACGTCCAAAAACCTGCGGCCCGTGTATGTTATTATGACGAGTGGGACGTTTATAACACAGTAGGAACGCACAATTCAATATTTTTTTTACTCGGTAGCAGGCGGTGGCGGCCAAGTTCATTCATCGCGCAAAACTGCCAAACGAGTCATTGGACGAGCCTGAAACAGTGACCGAAAGTTGAAGATTTGGTTCACAGTACGCTTTATAAATCGAATCAGGCGTGGCCGGGGGGAATTTCCGTACGGGAGCCGCGGCCGAAGTGGGGCAGGAGATATTGTCCCCCGTAAACCATAGTCCGGAGACACTATAAGTTTGGTTTTAATAGTGTGGGGGATGTGCAAAGTTCGGAACTTTAGTCCCCCGGATCTATTGATATTATAGGAATGTTAGTCCTGCAAGGGGGATTGAAAGTCCGAAGAGGACTACAGGCCTTAGGAATAAATATGCAGTCCGATATGGATACCAGTCCTTAGGAATTAGTGTCCATTTCCGAAGTAGGGGAATATTAGTCTCTAGGGATTAATGACCTGTCAGGGGTGGGCTAGCGCTTCTTAGGGAGTAGGGTCCAATTCCGACATGGAATATAGACCTTAGGAATTATTGTTCAAGTCGAAGGGGCAGGACTCCTAGTTTCTGGAATAATGCCCTTACAGGGGTGGACTATCGCTCCTTAGGGATAGGGTTCAATTCCGACCTGGACTATAGACCTTAGGAATTATGGTCCATGTCTGAAGGTAGGAAGACTATTAGTCCTAGGAAATAATGCCCTGCCAGAGTGACTGCAGCTCCTTAGGGATCGGTGTCCGATTCCGAACGTGGAATATAAGTCCTTGGGGATATGTGCAGTTTGTATTTGGGCGGACTATCATTTCTAGGATATAATGCCCTTGTTCAGAGGGGACATATTCCTTCGGGATTACGTCCAGTCTTGCGTGGATACAAATCCTAAGAAAGTATGTGTCACAAGTCCAGGGGAATATCGATTCCTTAGGAATAATTGTCCAAGCCCAGACGTGGACGGACTACCAGTGCTTAGGAATTAGCTTTCCATGTCCAGGTACACTCGTTCTTAGGAATTGTGTCCAAGTCCGAAAGAATGTTAAAGGAGAATTCTATTAAAAAGGACCCTACCCTTGATAAAAACTAAACATGCATAGGATTTGTTAGCCCAAATAATAACCGAGTACAACATTATGAATGACACATAAGCATAAAATTGATTTAGTTTTTGTTCTCTAGTTCTTCCATGAAATCTCAATCCTATGTAAATTGGACATAAAATTTTCAAAAACACTTGGTTGACCTAAAAGGCTTGTAATAAATAATTTTGTTTATTTGTTTTATTTTTTGGACTATTTTTCAGGAGGATGTTATATCCATCGTGGAAAAGAGCATCCCCGTAACAAGATGAAAGAACGCCAGAAATATCCAGCACTGGTTGCTCATAATTGAAACAGCACTCTGATTGGAGTAGTGCGTACTTATGTCCCCGCCTAAACCCAAATGACCCAAAGATCCCCTTTGACATTCATATGGGTGAAGGAAGTTCCAAAGCTCGATCCACGCTCAATTTTCTTTAAAATCATTGATTTATAGACCTACAGTTGACTGAAATACCCCGAGATGACATTTTACAGGTCGGAGTGTGCCTGCTCAGTAATCATTGTGTACGCAGTATATGGGTAGAGTGACAAAATTATAATATTGGAGATTATTTGTTGCAATAAGTTCAAATTACCCATGCATGACCTTTGACCTTCAAAACACTGTTGCAGTTACATATGGGGTCAGCTATATCCAAATAAGTCAAAAGTGTAAAAAATATTTGGAATATTATTAATATTAGTAATAATAAATAATTACCTTAGAATGACATTAGGGAAATTTGAATTAGTTCATAGGCTATAATAATTAATGAAATTAATATTTGTATTTTTGTTATATTTCTTGTTTTCATCTTATTTACTTTTGCATTAAATTAATATTCATATCTTTGGACGGAATATAAAGCGCAAAGGATAAAGTTAAGTGGAAACGAAAAAAGTGGCCCCTCGAAACGATGTAAAGAGGGCAGAAGAAAGGCGAATTTCCCCTAAACCACACAAGAAGCTGTAGACGACGACGACGACACAATAGACTACGACATTACTCTTACGTACTACTACGACGACTGACGACTACAGACTACGCGTACTACTACTACTCACGACGAAGGTACGACTACTACGGGACTACGTACGACAGGAGGAGAATGTTACATCAGTATGACTCTACAAGACGACATACGACGATATCTATACATAATAATACATATTACTACTATAAACATTATACTACTACTAATACGACATATACTTACATACGACTACTACTGCTACAACATGCTACGACTACATACGACTACTCCTCCGGCTACTACTACTACATACGACTACATAGGCCTACTACTACTACATATTAGTACTACCTTACTTAACTACTACTACTACGACACATCGACTACGTCAGACGACGCGGGTACAGAGCACTACATGTACGACTACAGACGAAAAGACAGACGACTGACGACGACGATACATACGCAACGGACAGACTAATAATACTACTACCGTAGAGAACTACGGACTATACTACTACGTACTACATATTACTAGACAGAATACAAGTACATACTACTACTATGCTACTACTACACTACTGCTACTACTACTACTACTACTACTACTTACTATACTACTACTACTACTACTACTACTACTACCATAATACGAATTACTACACTACATACTACTACTACATACTACTATACATACTAACATACTACTACTACATATACTACTACTTTACTACTACCTATACCCTGGGAGCTAGCCAGACATTTCAAGTACAAATGGTTTGAGTGTTAATTGTTGCAGCCTTGACAGGAACCCTGAAACGCGATTCATAATGAGCGCAAAAAAGTAAAAAAAGCCTTAAGGAGAGGGGCCAAGTTTGTACAGGGGACAAACATTTTTAAAATTGACCAATCATGTTGAAATCATGTGTGAAACCATAAGATTCACTGAAAAGTTCTAGTTTGTACTATCGATCTACAGCCTAAAGTTTCAGAGTTAAATCTAAAAACAGCAAAATCAATAAAAGGGTAAATTTCAGTTTGTACAGGAGTCAATTTGGCAGTTGATGGAAGTTTGAGGGAGAAAAGGGAAAAAGGAAAACGTCTTAATTAGTGCATAACAATAGCCAATTTCCCCTACCTGACTACACAGGTTAATATAATAATAATTAATAATAATTTTATACTATAATAAAAACAACCATCATATAATCATAAATTTAAAATCTATTCGTTTTAGCATATTAACAATGGTAGCGGCCATATATCTCACGATGAACAAGTATGTTACTGCCACATAGAGTCGTGACTTCAGAGAAAATGCTTTTAAATTGAAATAAATCCTTGTCCAGAAATTCCAGAGTATATAAGAAAATGCCAAATTGGGCACACACCGTTTAATTTTGTTATGTTCGTATTTATCTTTTGTTGAATTATTTGATTATTTATAATTGAAATTTAAATATATCACATCAATTTAAAATAATGCTTTGTTAGGGGGAAAAGGATTTTCTCGCATCGTTTGTTTTCACAATTTTGGATTTTTTTTAAAGGAAATTTGATCAAACATTATAGAAATCTTGCATGTGTTGGGAATGCGGTTAGGGTTTTGTATTGTTGTATAAGGTTGTGGAAGCAAATTGGAATACAATGTTACTAATTTTAGCTTTCGAGAAAGACTGAATTATGATGTAGGCTTCTCGGAAAGGCCTACATCTATGTCTTTCTCAAAAAAACATTAATCTCAATCTGTTTTACTGACATCCCATAAAGTGAAGAAAATGTAATTTACTATAGCTGCTACTGCTACTACAAAAAATATCAAGAAAGTCCAAATAATTAAAATGCAGATCGAGGACACAGAAATAAAGATTTATAGGAACCCATCATAAAAATCACAAACGTAAATAACATTGACCCAGATCTGCAAAGATAGGTTAATTTGTTTTAACATTACACTTAAGATTAGATGTGTTCATTATACGACCTTTGAGTGTGACAAGTGTGTTGCTACCACATAGTCAATGGCAACAGAGCAAACACTCAACCTCAATACATCCAGAAAAATATGTAAAAAATGGAAATTGGAAGTTCACCTATTTAATTGTATTTATATTTTTATTTAAGAATTTATTTGATAAGTAATATAAAATAGGATAAAAAAAACAAAACTGAAAAAAACAGATTATTTAGGATCGAGAGGTTCCCAAATAAAACCAATAAAGTGCCTATTTTTTGAACTGATGATATTGGAGTATGTAAAATATGACAAGACGTGTCATATATCCACACGGCAAACACCATCCAACTTAAAACGGTAACATGCATGATAAGAGAATTTATTTGCTATTACCGCACAGAAATGTCCGTACAAATGCAAAATATTGCTTCTCACTGACAGATACTTTCTTTTGCAGTGTCTTGCAAGGAGCTCGGTTGCTGAAAATTGTTCCCGAAAAGGGGTCGTCTAATTACCAAATAATAGTAATTAGCTTCACGTTAGTCTATTCGAAAGAATTGACTGGGTGTTCTGTTATTTGAAACTTATCAGAATGCAATTTCACCAAAAACTGCACAATGAGAACCAGTGCGCCGCTAAATATCATACTCTCGATAGAATGTTCCTTTAAAAAGTTTACGTGTAATTGCAGTGTCGTATACTGTCAAATAAACGTATGTAGATTAATTAAGGCCTACACCATCGGCGTGCCAGACTCTTGAAATTGGCATCTATAGAAACAATAGGCCGTATACAAAAATAAATATTCCAATTTCCAATGTATTATTTTCCATTAAACAAACAATACAATCAAATGACATCAAACACACCAAAAAACAAACCATGGCGGATAGGCAGGAAACCATTTAGAGGTTGATAAAACCTACCACTTAAAACTACAAAGAAGTAGAAATTAAATCCAGAAATGGAAACTGGAGTGTGAAGAAATCTATAAAGATGATCCAGAAATTGGGAGAAATCACATAATGTGTGTGAAAATACCTCAGAGGACTTCCTATTGATGATATGTATTTAATTTGAAATTTAACTTAAAATAGCCATATAAATGTTCTGCACACTTCTATCAGTACAAAATAGCCGTTGAGTGTTTAAAGCTGACTTTAAGCCACACTATTAGATAGATTGAACGAATTAAATATTTCTAATAATTATTTGGTAATTAAAATTAGGGTAGTTGTATACGTGGGTATTCACATTAAAATGACGTGTTTTATGTTGTAGAGACATTAGGACCAAATTTCAAAGTAATGCAACATTCTGCCATTTAAGTTCACAAATTGATAAAAGCTACAACTTGTGACAGTTTAAAATATAATAACTCTAACCCCACTCAATTGGGATTCTTTGTATCAATGTTTGAATTCATATGCGAAAGCTCGAGCATGTGCGTTTCCTTATTCCTTCTTTTTTCTATTGGGTGATTTATAATGCATGTGTCGTGTTGTGTTGTTTAGCAGATGGGTCTGTGTGCGTGTGCATGCGTGCTCGCGTAATGTGTGTGCATGTGTGAGTGCATGTGTGTGTGTGTGTGTGCGTGCGTGTGTTGTGGTAGTTTGTGGTGTGTGCAGGTGGGGGTGCATGTGGTGGGTGTGTGGGTGTGGCGGACATTTTTGTGTGGATGTGTGTGTGGTTCACTACTAAATCACGCAATCTTACAAAAATCACATTTATGTACAAAAATCTAACAAAATTACAAAAAGAGCACACCACTGTACATCTTGTGAGCTTTTGTGGGATTCAATGGCGTTAGGGTTAAGTAAAATTCATTGCACCTGCTTACTTGAAAATTTTACTATGAGGTAATGAGGTCCGATCGTAGTACCACACTGAAATTAATAAAAAAATTTATTATTACCCTGAAAATGTTGTCTTCAGGACAACGAAATGGAGTATTGTCCGGTGACAATCATAACTAGGGTCTAGTGATCCGCAAAACATACCGCAAAATCCGCAAACACTAAAATGAAAACTTTGCAATTGAAAAATACAAATAAATATAAATCATACTCTACTAGGACTCGAACTGGTTCATGGAATCGTAAGTCAGAGAGACCGTGCCGCTAGACCTCACGAGGCGGTTGACGACAGATCTGTTGTTTTATACCATATCACACTCTATAACATCTGATTCATTCATACCTATTGTGTCAAACCGTGATTTACAGGACTACAGTAGCGGAGGACAATGGGTACTGTCCCCCAAAAAAACTGGTGTAAAAGGAATATAGTCCGACTAGAAAACATAGTCGGTTTTCAAACTATATAAAAACCAGCAAAACTTATATTGAAAGTAAGGGACTACTAATAGAGAGAGGGGTCCACACGGTGAAGACCATTGACTCTGGAAGCCATGGTCCGGAGTATAAAAACAGCACACATTAACGCAAGGACTGTTATTCCTAGAACAGGGGTGCACAGGGTGAAGACCACTGATCCTAGAAGCAATGGTCCGGAGGACCGTCGGTTCTTTAGTCCGGTTAGGGCTATTGTTCCAGGAAACCCACAATCCCCAGGGCTATATCTCAAGGGGGACTATATCTCCTTTCACCACCGGTCTAAAGTTCCTAGGTACACTCGTTCCTTAGGAATTTGTGTTCCCAAGTTCCGAAGAATGTAAAGAATTCTATTGAAAAAGAACATACCTTGAATAACACTAAACAGGCATAGGATTGTAGCCCCTAAATAATAACCGAGTAAACATATGAATGACAATAAGCATAAAATTGATAGGTTTTTGTTTTATCTCGTTCTTCCATGCAATCTCTCCCCTATGTAAATTGTGACATTAAATTTTCAAAATACACTTGGCTGACATAAGAAGGCTTGGAAACATTAATTTTCAGTGGCGGAGATGCCTGCATGATTTCATTTTCAAGTGAGGAGGTTCTATCCATTGTGGAAAAGAGGCATCCCCCGAAAAATAAAAGAACGCAGAAATCTCCTCCACTGGTTGCTCATAATTAAAGCAGCACTCTGATTGGAGTAGTGCGTAATTTATGTCCCCGCCGACCCACATGACCCAAAGATCCCTTTGACCTCATATGGGGAAGGAAGTTCCAACGCTCGATCCACTCCTTCCAATTCTCTTATAAAATCCCATTGATTTATAGACCTACAGTGACTGAAAATACACCTAGATGACATTTTACATGTCGCGAGTGGCCCTTGCCCCCAGTATCATTGTGTTGACAGTATATGGGTTTAGAGTGACAAATTATGAATATGTAGATTATTTTGTGACTAAAGTTCCAATTACCCCTGCATGACCTTTGACCTCAACATGTTTGCAGTTACATATGGTGGTAGCTAATCCAAATAAGTCAAAGGGTAAAATATTGGAAAAACTATTATTAATAATATTATAATCATAATAATTACCTTAGAATGACACTTAGGGGGAAATTGAATTATTCATAGGCTTGAATGAATTAATGAATTAATATTAATATCCTTTATTAGCCGAGTGGATTATTTTTATGGCATAGTGAATATTCATCACTACGATGGATAGTATGCTCACGGGGGCATTATCATATCCACATCGATTTGGTTCAAATGCTACAATCAGCTGCCTCTAAAATCTCCTCGGCGTTCACTATGAAGGGTTCTTGAAAAAGACGTTACTCCTTCATTTTCATCGCTTCAGCAACACAACGCCCATTTATCTACAGCACGATTCAGCCGTCCAGTGTTTCGATTCTATGGTTTTAGCTATTTTACGCAAACAGGCGCAATCACTTGTTTGGACTTGCGACAATGCCCATCTTTGGCACTGATTTTCAAGGAACGTAGAATATCACTAGGTATTTAGGGGGGTTGCTTGGACATCAGAAAAAATCCTTAAATTATAAGAAAAATAAAACACGCGACGTAAGCTCCAAAGACCGATAATCACGCCTTTTCTATTGGGTTTTGTAAACGACCTTTGACGAGGTCGATGCCGGTTTTACGTACGTATTTTCCGATTGGCCGTTGGACGTACATGGACATGCCAATATCATTACTGACGTCACACTTTGTTTTGATCGAGGAAGCGATTCACTTGTGCACAGTAAGGTAAGAGAATATTTTGCTATAACCGCACAGAAATGTCCGTAAAAAGCAATATTCTTCTCCCTGACAGATACTTTCCTTTGCAGGTCTTCTTGCAAGTGAAGCTTCGGTGAAAAATATGTTCCCGAAAAAGGATCGTACTAATTACCAAATAATAGTAAATTAGCTCACCTTTATTCTCTTCGAAGAGACTGGTGTTATGTTATTTGCACTTAATCAGAATGCAATTTCACACCAACTGCACAATGAGAACCAATGGGCCGCTCAATATCATACTCATTCGATAAATGCGTCACTTTAAAACGTTTAGTAATGCAGTTTTCGTATACTTTCACATAAACGTATGATTAATTATAGGCCTACACACATACGGCGGCCAGAATTGGCAGAGAAACATATGCCCCGTATCCAACTATATCCCATTTTCCAATGTATTTAATTTCCATAAAACAATAATCAAATGACATCAAACACTCAAAACAAACATGGAGGAGTAGGGAGGAAACCCATTTAGCTAGGTTCCTGATTAATAACCTACACTTAAAAATCAAAGAAATAAATACCAGAAATGGAACTGGAGTGTGAAAGAAATATATAACGATGAATCCCAGAAATTGGGAGAAATAAACATAAGTGTGTGAACATACCTCAGAGGGACTTCCATGCATGATTTTTATTTAATTGGAAATTTAACTTAAATAGGCCATATTAAATGTTCTGCACACTTTACTCAGTACAAAATAGCCGTTGAGTGTTTAAAAGCTGACTTTAAGCATATTAGAGAATGAAGGAATTAAATATTTCTAATATTATTTGCTACTTAAACTTAGTGGTTAGTGTACGTGGGATTCACCACATACAATGAAGTGTTATGGTTGTAGAGACATAGACCAAATTTCAAGTAATGCAACATTGCCATTTAGGTCCAAATTGTAAAAAAGATAACAACTTGTGACAGTTTTAAATCTAGTTAACTCACCCAATCACTGGGATTACATTGTATCAATGTTTGAATTCATATGCGAATGCTCGAGCATGTGCTGTTTCCTTTATTTACTGCTTTTTTCTTTTGTGTGATTTATAATTGCCTGTGTCTTGTTGTCTGTTGTTAGCATGTGTGTTGTGGGGTGTGCATGTGTGTGCGAGTGTGTGCATGAGTGTGAGTGCATTGTGGTGTGTGTGTGTGCGTGCGGTGTGGTTAGTTTGTGTGTGTGTGCATGTGGGGGGGAATGTGTGTGTGCTGTGTGTGTGGCGCATGTGGGGATGTGTGTGTGGTTAACTTTATTTAAATCACTACAATCTTACAAAAATCCCATTTATGTACAAAAATCTAAAAAAATTACACACTAGCACACAAGTGTACATTTGTGACCCTTTTGTGGGATCACTGGCGTTAGGCGTTAAGTAAATCATTGCACATGCTTACTTGAAATTTTACCTATGAGGGAATGAGGTACGATCGTAGTACCAAACTGAAATTTAATAAAAAAACAATTTATTATTTACCCTGAAATGTTGGTCTAGGACAACGAAAGTGGTAGTTATTGTCTGTGGAAATCATAACTAGGGCTAGTGATCCAGCAAACAGACCCCAAATTCCGCAAACACTAAAATTGAAACCTGCAATTTAAAAAACACATTAAAATAAAATCATACTCTGAACTAAGGACTCGAACCTGGTTCATTGACATAGTAAGTCAGAGAGACCGTACCGTAGACAAACGAGGCAGTTGACGACAGCTTCTGTTTTTTTAGACCATTTATCACACTCTTATAAACATCTGTATCATTCATACATAATTGTGTCAAACCGTGATATATACAGGACTACAGTAGAGGAGGACAATGGTTACTGTCACTGGTTAAAATGAACTATAGTCGATAGAAACTATAGTCCGGTTAAACTATATAAAACCTAGAAATATATTGAAGTAAGGACTACTATTTCTAGAGGCGGGGTCCACACACGGTGAAGACTACTGACCCTGGAAGCCATGGTCCGGAGATAAACTAGCAACATTAAAGCAGGGACTGTTATTCCTAGGAAACAGGGGTTCAAGGGTTGAAGGACCACGGACCCTTAGAAGACATGGTCGGAGGACCGCTCGGTTCTGTAGTCGGGTAGGCTATTTGTTCCCGGAACAAAAATTCCCCGAGGCTAATCACGCAGGGGGACTATATCTCCTTTCACACGGGCTAAATTGCCTTTGCTTTGTCGGTGGGTGCCTAATTGTGAAGTTGTGCTGCCAACTATCTCATCAAATTTTTTTTAAAGGACCGGAACATGAGAGGCTTGTACATTGCAGGTAAAAAACGAATCATTCCACGGTGGTGCATAGGCACAGGGTCATGCTTCCGCAGCCCCCGTCGCATCTATAAATAGTGGTTGACCTGCGATTGAACAGGGGTCAAACGAGCCTCGTCAAAATGGATCCGGTTTGTACCGTATTTCATACAAAAAAAAAAACTTAAACTGGGTTGATTCTTCAACTCCAACGGATCTTGAGTGGAAAAATATTGATATTAAACGATTTCGGCTTAGAATATGTGTCAAGTTTTATTGATTACGTGCTAAACCTAATGGGAACTGCAAAACCAAAAAACGACGCTAGCTTGGCCGGACCCCCTGATCTCGGTAGGTGCGAAACGACCGTCCGCCCAACTCATTCGTTTTATATTGATATCCGCCGACGGCGGGAGAACCAAGCGGTCTGAGGACCGATGTACTTTTATTATTGGTATAAGGCGAAAATAGGCGTGTTCAGGACGTTCTAAATAAGTTTATTGAGACCCCCAAAAAAGTACCGCCAGCATGTCTAAATACCCCATAGGTTAACACCATCAGTCTGTTGCACGAAAACAAATATATCAATAGTTCGTTTTACTTCCGGAAATTTTGATACCATTTGCCCCATTGCGATCGATATGCCAACACAATACCCACTATAAGAAAATTTCTCCCCTTGTTTAAAAGTGCAATAAAAAGGTCGAGCATATTGATGGCCATCACTTCAGTGAAAGATCGCATCCTTCCCGTGAAGTGTGTGTCACGTACTGAGCATGGCCTGATGCATGGGGTCTATTGTTACCTTGTAATAATGTCTTTGTTGCAACATTTGAAAATGTGAACACATTTTCGTAAATGGTATATTTGTTGGCCGAGATTGATAAAAATGGAGCAAGACGGTGTCAAAATTTGCAGAACAAACAGACTATTGATATCATTTTTATGTTGTTGGGAATAGACAAGGTTTGTAACTTATGGAGGTATTTAGGCATGCTGCATTACTTTTTGGGGTCTTTAGTTAGTTTTAACGTACTACTAGTATATCGATAACCATTAGGCGAATGGTAACCCGGGTTACAGGTGTGAGTCGCCGGAATGAAAAACAATCGACACCATGTTTATAGTGACCAAAGTGTACAAAAATAAGACCCCAATTTATATAGTTGGTTCCAAAATTTCGACCCCATTTCTATAGTGGGGACTTTGAAAATTCGAACCATGTCATAGAAATCTTAGCAAAAATCGGCCCATTTTCATAGCAACTTCCGAAAAATCGGAAAACAACCATTTCATTGTGATTTTACCAGAAATCAAAAAATTGACCATTTTCAAAGTAAAAATTGAGACAAAAATTGAAAAAAAATCAGGACCCCCATATTTAGTAGCATATGACTGAAAAAAAAAAATGACCCCCATCAATAGAGTAGAAGGTGAGAAAAAAGACCCATTGTTATAGTAAGGGTGAAAATGTTGACCAATATCGGCCATCGGGCACATATGTACCTACCCATTCAACTGAGTACCCCCGGGATGGTAACATGAACAACAAGTTCATGGACCAGTCTGCAAGCACTCACAGAGAAAATGGCACAATTCTTGAACAACCTAAACCAGATAGCACGCATATCTTGGCCCAACCCCCCTGCTCGGTAGGTGCGAAACGACGTCCGCCAACTCATTCGTTTTTATTATTGATATCCGCGACGGCGGGCGACACAAGCGGTCTGAGGACCGATGTATTTTTATTATTGGTAATCAGCGAAAATAAGCGTGTTCAGGACGTTCTAAATAAGTTTATTTAAATTCAATTTGCATTGAAGAGGCTGCCCAGTCTAGAGAAATAATTCAACGTAATAATTTAAGCAAGAAAGGTGATTAAATGGCAACCAGCCAACGGCTAAACTGTACGATACTCTATGTTTACCTCTTGTTAGAAAGAATTCAATGTTTCCATCTTCCCATCACTCACAAAATAATACAAAAATATTAAACTCTAAACTAACTTACATAACCCCTTAAAGGGGCAAAGGCACATTTCCAAGAAAATACAAAATTCCTTGAAATAGCTGACGATGGATAGATGGAGATTATATTAACAATTTTACAGAGAATATTATTATTGCCACTTAGAAGGGCCCTGGTTTCAATTCGAAGTCAGTTGTCATTTCCAGCCTTTTCTCTTCATGTTCAGTCGAATGATATTACCGTAGTTGTATTAGTTTTAATAAAGACCCCCAAAAAGTAACGCAGCATGTTTAAATACCCCCATAGGTTACACACCATCAGTCTTTGCACGAAAACAAAATTATAGTTCGTTTTCTTCCGTAAATTTTGATACCATTCTTGCCCCATTGCGATCGATATGCCCAACACAATACCCATTATAAGAAAATTTCTCCCTTTTTAAAAGTTGCAATAAAAGGTATAGCCATATTGATTGTCATTCAGTGAAAGACTCCATTCTTCCCGTGAAGTGTGTGTCACTTAATGCATGGCCTGATGCATGGTTGTGTACTGTTACCTTGTAATAATGTCTTCAGTTGCAACTTTGAAAATGTGACACATTTTCGTAAAATGGATATTGTGTTGGCGATATTGATCACAATGGAGCAAGAAAGGTGTCAAAATTTGCAGAACAAAACTATTGATATCATTTTATGTTTTTGTGCATAGACCAATGGTTTGTAACTTATGGAGGTATTTAGGCATGCTGCGTTATTTTTTTGGGGACTTTAGTTAGTTTTAACGTACTACTAGTATATCGATAACCATTAGGCGATGGTAACCCCGGGTATAGGTGTGCGTCCGCCGGATAAAAAAATCGACCCATGTTTATAGTGACCAAATTGTACAAAAATATGACCCGTTTATATAGTTGGTTCCAAAATTTCGACCCATTTCTATAGTTGGGTTTGAAATTTCGCACCATTTTCATAGAAATCTTAGCAAAATCGGCCCATTTTCATAGTAACTTTTCCGAAAATCGGAAAAATCAACCATTTTCATTGTGATTTTACCGAAAATCAAAAAATTGACCCATTTTCAAAGTAAATTGAGACAAAAATTGAAAAAAATCGACCCATTTATATAGTAGCAATGACCTGAAAAATGGCCCATCAATATAGTAGCAAGGTGAGAAAAACGACCCATTGTTATAGTAAGGGGTGAAAATGTGACCCATATCGGCGGCACATATGTACCTACCCTTTTCCACTGAGTACCCCCCGGGATGGTAACATAAATAACAAGTTCATGGACCAGTCTGAAGGACTCACAGAGAAATGTACACAATTCTTTGCACAACCTAAATCAGATAGCACGCATATATTGGCCCAACAATGGTTCCCCATCTGGTAATCTTGGCACATCGGATCACGTGAGCTAAGGTATATTGGGACAAATTGGTTTTCCATTGAAATGTACATCGGCTTTCTTATCGGCATCCTTTAATGGCCTAATATTGGCGCATCATATTGCAAATCGACCAAACAGCCAATATAGAGCCAATATTGGGATTAACGTTGGCCCAACATTGGCCTTAAAGGCTACTGGTTTGCCTAAAAATAGCAGGGTGAGAAAACAAGAAAAAACATACAGAAATACGCTAAACTCTCTCAAGGACGAGGTTTTGATCAGAAAACATATTCACAAATATTATACGATGCTATAATACCAATTTCAATAAAAAAAAAGAAACTATTTGACTAGCTCAAATTATTAATTAATGTATTGAAATTAAAAGCAGGTTGAAAATTATTTATTTGTGCCAATAAAATATTGATATTATTCCCAATAGTGGTTCAATATTTATTACCAAGAAATTGGCCCAATATTGTGCCAACATTAGCCCGGGCCCAATAATTTTTGCCAATTTTCGGCCCCGATGAGCAAATAATATTGAACCGATAACTGTAGCCAAAGGTCCGTCTTTTTAATGAGTATATGAAAACAACTTGGGCATATATTGGCCCAATATCTCATGTTTATATGGGTTAAGCCCTGAAAATAAAGCAATCCAGAGTGGTTTTAATACAAATTAATTGATTGACACATCAGAAACTGTTTGTTAGGCTATCCCTTTTACGGTGAGATTACAAACGTGCAAAAACCTTGTACCTAAGTTTTGACAATAGTTGGAAAAACGCCTTCGTACATGCAAAATTGTACCAGTTATCCCTAATGATTGTTGGCGTTCTCGGAGGAGTGGCTGTGGGGAAAAAGTAAAGTAGTCTGTTTTTTTTAGCATATTTTAGCAATCAGTCCCACTGGTCCCCGGAGGTGCTCCCAGCCCACCGGGGTTTGAGGGTCCTGGGCAAACCCTTGTTTTAGCATTTCGAATTTTCACCTTCTCTCTTTGTAGATCAGTTATTACCGTATTTCGACATCGCATCGATAACAGAGGAGATTTTCGGGTATGGAACTCACAGCTGATTCGTTACGCAGGGTACGCACAAAAAAATGGTAGCGTCATCGGTGATCCCGCTAATCAGGAATTTACACAGGTCAAACCCCCTTTTTTGGATATACTATAAAACTTGGGTACATTGAAATATAATTATTGTTAACAGATTATTAAATACAACACCAACTAAGCAAAATAGATCGTCAGCCCAAAGGTTTTTGGTTAACGAAACGAGATACCAATAAGCGAATCGGGAAATTCAGAGAAAATATACTTTGAAAATATGCATCGGCCGGAGACCCGTTGTTGCTTGTAGCCCGGAGAGGGGTAAAGTTTCTATGGGGGTCAAATATTTGAACTGCTCTAAATCTAATGAAATATACTCAAATTATTCTTATTTACCAGGAGTAAAAATGTCAATTGGGTGTCATCATGTGTGTGTGCTTTTCCTTTCCTAAGTTCAACATTTGACCCCCATAGGAATTTACCACCTCTCCGTGGGCTACACACAACAACGCGGTCCCCTGCAGACTTCATATTGCAAAAGATTATATTTTTCTCCTGAATTTCCCGTGTTCACGATATTGGTAGCTCGTCGTTCGTCTCACCAACCTCTGGGCTGATTTCTCTATAAGGGGCGCAGACTTAATTTTAATTCACGTGGTTTATTTGATAGCTAGCTAGCAGAGGTGTTTTAAAGTACGAAATACGCTCACCTTCAGGCCTACGAGCATGATCATAAATGCCATGAACGGTGTTTGTTTTCATAATTTCAGAATTATACACATTTGAGGGTGTGCAGCATGTATCATGCGGGTTACAGCAATAATATCATATTTTTTTGAAGAGCGCTTCCAATGTGCCAAATATTTTGTAGTAGGGTTATAAAATGAGAATCCTATCCTAGAAGTTTCGAGAAGAACGTTTGAAGATGTTTTTCTATAGTTTGAAGGGTGCTGAATTAGAATTTTTGGGTCCAACATCTGGGAAATGTGGGGAACGTTGTAAAATAAGTGGGTAAAATTAGTACAGGGGTGAATTTGAAATCAAGTCAAATTGTATTTAAATGTACACCAATATATTTGTCTGATTATAATAATGATAAAAGTATAGTTCGTCGTGTGAGTGCAACAAAGTCGTAACTGACATTTTTGGCGAAATTGAGTTATTTATATGAAATGAAAAAGTAGATCATTACGCTTAATTTGATATATATTTCAGGTGACAGTCTCAATTTATTGCAGAGTTATTAAGCTAAATAGGGCTATTAGGTGTAGATACGACTTTGTTGCACTCAAAATTGAATTTCCCGTGTCGTGCAACAAAGTCGTAACTGGTAGATACGACTTTGTTGCACGACACGGGAAAACTAGTATGTAGATACAACATTTTATTTCTTGTAAAGCGATGGTTTTTAAAAAGGTGTATAAGTAAAACATTTCCTAAAATATTTTGTGAAAAGAGCAATTTTGTATTTTACCAAATTTATGCTAATTTATGCTAAAAAACATATAAAAAAATGTACTTACGACCTTTTTCGACTCAATATTACGCCCAGTACTTAATTAAGTTACAAAAGTAAATGAATACGCATAATTTAACATATGGCTCAATTTATTGCAGAGTTATTAGGCTAATTAGGCCTAATTAGGTGTAGATACGACTTTGTTGCACTCAAAATTGAATTTCCCGTGTCGTGCAACAAAGTCGTAACTGGTAGATACGACTTTGTTGCACGACACGGGAAATCATGTGTGTAGTTACGCCATTTTAATTAGCCAATTCTTAATTAGTCGACTTAAGTGGGAAATGAAATATTTATGAGATATTTAAAAAAATACATTTTTATCGTGTGTAAGAATTATTTTCATTTGAAAAGTCACAAAAGAATGAAACACAAAATGCTTCTCCTGTAAAATCATGAAAATGCAGATACGACTTTGTTGCACTCACATGACGAGTTTGCCTAAGTTCGGACCTTTAGTTACACCGCTACAGCTCTGATAAGGTTCAAGGTCATCCTGGAGGTAAACCTTACCCTACTATATCAATGCTCCGTCTTTGTGTAGTGAGATTATTGGGATGATGATTTTGAGTTTTCTGTCATCAGGTCATGTACGACAGAAAAGCCGGTCCGTTCCATAATTTACGATATCACACCTTTTTTGGCAAGAGTCTATATGCATTGTCGATCCACCATCTATGCATGGCGTTCAGTGAAAAAAATCGGTGTCCAAAGACAATTTGGCTATTTATTGACTGCAGAATAAATGTGATGCTATTTAACCCCACAAAAAGTTTCGGACCTTTAGTTATACGGCTATAGCCTTGGTAAGGTTCAAGGTCATCCTGGGGCAAAAAATATCCAATGCTCAGAGTTTGTTGAAACTGGTGTCAAATTATTGCTCTGGTCATACTGAAGCAGAAAATGCATTTTAATTCTTTGAGTGACAGCTTTAAATTTGTATATAATTTGAGGTCAGGTTTTGGTCACCCCTATAGACTATGTAGACTTTTTTTACATTTTGCCCACTAATTACGAACCCCAATGTCAAATATTGTAAAATAAGGCAAGACGAACAATTTGACACCATTTTCATCAAAATTGGAGCACTGGGTAAGGTTTACCCGCAGGATGACCTTGAACCTTACCAGGGCTGTACCTGTTTAACTAAAGGTCAGAACCTAGACAAACTATACTTTTATAGATACATTGGTGCACATTGAAACAGGTTTGGACTTATTTTTTTTCTCCTGTCTCGCTTCGCTCGCCGACCACCTTGCATACTATTCATATGAGTCTCCTGTGATTGGCCGTCAATTAGGATTGATATTTGGTCAATCTACGATTAACTCCTCATTGGTTATATTTCAAAAAGAGTTGAGGCCACAGCATTAAAATGTTACAGACACATAGCAACAATAGGTCTCAAAAGCAAAAGCAGTTCTGCCCAGTTCTTTGCGGTTTGAACTGGTTTCTATTGTATTTTTTCAGGTTTGTGAGGATCTTGGTTGGAAAGGGAAAGGTGGTTTATTTGACGTGCTCCCCCCCCCTCTTTTCTCCAAGCCGATGGAGAAAACCCGGAATGGTTCACTCTCCCTACTGAACTTGTACTGGAGGTGCAATTGACCCATCCAAAGTAAGAAACAGTCTTGAAATCAGAGAATTTCTTGATTCTTAATTCATCTGACTAAGTACATTGTTAAAAATGATCACAAAACGTCGATTTAACTGGCAGCTGGGACTCACAGCAATTAAGCCGACGTTTTTTACAGTTATTTGCACGTTTCGAGTCCCAGCTGCCCGACTTTTTTACGATAATTTATCATCAGTGTTATACAATATTAGACAACACCTGTTAAAAATAAAGCACCAGTATTCTATTCTCAAATCTATCGCTAGCAGGCAACATCTCAACAATTTGCAATGTAATGATACAAAACACCCAACATAAAGAAAAACGAGGGCTTCGTTTGCTTACATCTTGAGGAAATGACTGATAATGGCCTTTTGAAAAGAAAATGTAAAGGGACAAAATTAATGAAAGAAAAGCCCATGGCAATGGCTGGCCTAATTTTAGCATAATCCGCAAGGTATTGTCTTTAAAATCCCTATTTTACTAAGAAAGGCAAAAGTATTCGGCAACCTACATTTTTTAAAATCATGAACATAGCTTGAAATCCTTTCAACAGTGTGGGCAGTAACAATGGACTTGCATACCCTGTTGAGAAAAAGATCCGAAGTGTTTTTAGGTTGATTGTTGAATATCATTAGCTCTATTGTTTGCTCGAGTTTACGTGTACATATTGGTCACTGACATTCTGGAAGTAAATTGAGTTGACATTTATTCATTTTTCTAAATAATGCGCACTCTTTTCATTTGGAGATACAGCTTTTCCTGGTTTACATAATATTTAAAAAAAAATTAGTGAAGGAAGTAAGTTATCCCCAGTGGTGTAGCACGGAAAGACGGTTAAATCGTAAACGTATCATGGCGTACGTGTACTTCTAAAAAATCCTTTCACGCGTGATCGATTGATAGGCCAGGTGTGTGGATGGCATGATCTTTATTGATTACCTCAAGGACTAGCGAGGTTAGCACGTACACACTTCTTCCAATACAATTTACAAATGAAGAGCGCCGCTCATTACTCTCATTACTGAATGGTGACGTCATATTTGTGATACAGCTTGGGGAGATTTTGGAAAATCTGCAGTATGTGTTCATGACGTTCGAGAGACTTTTTTAAAACCTCAGATGGTCAAAATTATATGCGCAATGATAATGTGAAAATCCGGTATGGTCTCGGCTGTCGGATGCTGAAAACAGAATTAAATAAAACTTTGCGTTGTTGAGTGTTGGTATTGTTTTTATGTTATTAAAGTTGCGCCATAAGTCAATCCCGGAAATTGAGGGTTGAAAAAGTACTCCTAAAAAATTGTAGATTATGCGCGATATAATGTGACCAGTGAGATGTACTATGTGTGTCGGTATTACTTAGATCATTCCTGAACCCACAGTGTCATCATTGCAAGGTGACATTTAGTTTTAATAAGGTGACAAGGCAAATATGCATGGCTATTTTCCGGCAGTGAAACCAAGTTTGAACTGAGAAATACAATAGGAGTATTGATTGCTGTCATGGGCGCGGTCAAGCATGGTTTGCAAGACACGTACAATGTACACACATTCGATTGTGTGTATACTTAGGTCAGTCACCCGAATGTACTACACATGCGCGAATTGCCATCGGTGACCAGCGTCGGTGACTTGTCACTAGAATCTTCTATACAGGCGTCAAATTACAGTTTTAAAGGCATCATTAGCAAGAGGAACAACTCTACATCACTGCTGAACAGTATGTTTTAATATAATTTTAAATACAATTGTACAATTTTACTCGCTAAAATTTAGAATTTCCTCACGAAATTCACATAGCGTTACGGAACAATGACTAGTCTAAACTCTGTCATAGTTCCCGGCGTTTCTGTAAGGTTACCCGCTCCCAGGACACTCCCGAAGGACCCACTTCTTCTGACACACATGACATTCGGAAACCCTAACTGAATAAACCAAGCAGAAACGCGTGTGGCTTATTCCGTTAAGGTTTTCCGAATTTATACATGTTTCGAAAGAGGGTGTACCACCTCTCTTAAGATGAAAATATAACATCTTACCTAGTCGCTATATAATACTAGTGGTGATTGGTTTGGCTAACGGCTCTAAAGTGTTGGGGTACCATGCGTTTTGTCTAACAATGATGCTGGACATCAGTAGGCTAACAATTCACTGAGCGCCCTTCATGGGTGTACTGGGAACGAAATTGGCGCCAGAACTTATGGTGATTCTCACCGCTACAATTGTTTAGAGGTAACCTACTTTCTCTAGATTCTTAACATTTGTATTTTGTATGCCAGCTACTTTAGCTATATGCTCCAACAGCCGGGACGAGGAAAACTTCATGCACTTGCTAAATAAAAATATCATACCAGGGACAGAATGAAAATAAAAATCTCAAAATTCTTTCCTTTTCTTGATTGTGTTCTTCATTTCAGCCCATAGCTTGTCGTATGGGATTAGACACGAGTACAAGTACTTCTTATGTGGAAGGATGTGGATTTAACCATTGAAATTAACATCGCCATTTACACAGCTATAAGGTTGGTGTCATTGTAAGTTGTTTATCAAAAGATCATTTAGGTGCCTATATCTCGCTTACTGAGTCACGCTTGCACTCAGTAAACCATCAATAATTTTCATGGTCATATTCAACTTCTTGTTTTATGTTAACCCCAGGTATCTCAACTTGTTAAAAATCACTTAAAAGCAACACCAACGTTTTTTGAAAGAGGCGTTTTGAGATTTTTGCACAGTTACAGTGGTAATTGACTAGTAAACAAACCTGTGAATGATATAGCTTCAAAACTGTGTCTCCAAAAGAAGGCATTTTGTAATTAAGTAATTAAGATAATTAATATTGGAGATCTCCAAGTATGAAATGCCGGGAAATTGGGCTATGTAAGTGTCTACGCTCAACCTAGTTGCTCTGTCGGTGGTCAGGTAGTCAAGTTCGAGTCATCCTCCTGAGGTGAACCACTATTTCTCTGTAGGCGAAAGACATAAATTTGGCTTTTCCAGCACCGCCTTTAAATTACAATCGTGGGTTCCGATTCCAAATTTACAATATCGCTTCGTTATGACAAATACGCATTTTTAAGCATTACAACTCGCAGGTATAGTTTTCTAGACAAGTACCAACACCACTGCACATGGGAAAAAAATCGAAAATTGTGCTGTTATTGCTTTAATCTTATCAAACATCTCTATTTTTGTTTTCTTACCCCACAGTCTGTCTCACTTACTATAAGGCAATGTCAGACCATTCTCTGTACAGAGAACGATTAGCAATCATACGTTGATATTTATATTCCTCTTGTAGTTGGCGAAAGTAACTCTAACTGATCATCATACTGCCGCCGAGTCGTTTATTCAACATATGGAGAAAGAACAACGAGTGCGTGGAGGTTGTCCTGCTGACTGGGTGTGGATTGTCCCACCGATTTCTGGGAGTGTTACCCCCGTGTTTTCATCAAGAGATGATCAGTTATCAAATGAAACCAGCTTTCCTTTATCAAGTACGTGACTTATATTTACACAAATAACGATCGATTTCCTTCTCAACTGTTGTCAAGTTTTCACAAATAAAAACAAAAACAATCAAACAAAGAACAATTAACAGAGAATTGCAAAAGAAGGACATTTACATTAGGTATATAAGTGAGTGCCACAAGGCTCAACTATCTTGGGTGGAGTACTGTTTTTGCATGGCATCTGAAAAAAAATTTTAAATGTCTGAAAATCCCGGGGGCCACTTGTATTCAAAGGTGGATATGATGCGTGAACATGGACTTTCAAAATGCACCCTAAACACGTATTTTCACCGACTAAAAAACAAGCTAAAACATACCCTAAACAAGTATTTTTATCTGTTTATGATACCCTCAACAAGTACGCAGTGCATTGAATCGTAAATATATCCTTTATTATCTTGCTTTGCTTTACTTCCCAATTCTGAAATTATCAATTATCCCTGCTTACTGAGATATACATGACAATTTTCAGGGTTAAAAAAACATACCCTTTTTTCCATATTTTGCTGTTTTTGACACCCTAAACGATGTACGCGCGTACATCGCCTGTTGGAAAAAAAAAACACCCTTTTTACGCGTTTTCTTGTTCACGCATCATATCCACCTTTGAATACAAGTGGCCCCCCCCGGGCTGAAAATGCACTACCTACATTAAGAAAGTGATATAATTGAATAATTGCTCTGGTACACTCGCATATTTTCTCAAATGGTATTTTGACAGCAAATGTGAAGCAGTCTACTACTGTTCATCAATCTGACGTAAATTTGGCCACTCTCGCCATACCGACTATAGAATATCTAATGATGGGCTTTTTGTTACCCTTTACGTTTAGTGACTAACTAACCTAATAATAACTAAAAGAAATTCTGTTCACCACATATTGAATATGTGGTTATTTAGCTTGTACTTCGGCGTGATATTGTTGAATTTTAAAATGCCAAAAAATGCCCACACTTGCCATGCATACTGTATAAGTGAGTTAGAGATCGTCATGTGAGTGCAACAAAGTCGTAACTGACATTTTTGGCGAAATTGAGTTATTTATATAATAAGAAAAAGTAGTTCATTACGCTTAATTTGATATACATTTCAGGTGACAGTCTCAATTTATTGCAGAGTTATTAGGCTAAATAGGCCTATTTAGGTGTAGATACGACTTTGTTGCACTCAAAATTGAATTTCCCGTGTCATGCAACAAAGTCGTAACTGGTAGATACGACTTTGTTGCACGACACGGGAAAACTACTATGTAGATGCGACATTTTATTTCTTGTAAAGCGATGGTTTTTAAAAAGGCGTATAAGTAAAAAATCTCCCAAAATATTTTATGAAAAGAGCAATTCATTTTTTACCAAATTTATGCTAATTTATGCTAATTTCGGCACAAAAACCTTAAAAACATATCAAAAATGTAGTTACGACCTTTTCCACTCAATATTACGCTCATTACTTATTTAATTTACAAAAGTAAATGATTACGCATAATTTAACATATATTTCAAGTATAATGCTCAATTTATTACAGAGTTATTAGGCTAATTAGGCCTAATTAGGTGTAGATACGACTTTGTTGCACTGAAAATTTAATTTCCCGTGTCGTGCAACAAAGTCGTAACTGGTAGATACGACTTTGTTGCACGACACGGGAAATCATGTGTGTAGTTACGCCATTTTAATTAGCCAATTCTTAATTAGTCGACTTAAGTGGGAAATGAAATATTTATGAGATATTTAAAAAAATACATTTTTATCGTGTGTAAGAATTATTTTCATTTGAAAAGTCACAAAAGAATGAAACACAAAAATGCTTCTCCTGTAAAATCATGAAAATGCAGATACGACTTTGTTGCACTCACATGACGAGATGTTTACCCTTTAAAGAGACACTGGCACATTTGAAAAATAGCGATGTTTATCTTTTAAAGAGACACTTGTACATTTGAAAATAGTGCGCCCTCAAGATTTTTCAAAATTGATATTTTTGGATTATTGCATGGTTGTAAAGCTTTTATATCCCTAACGTTCCTAGAGGAAAATCTGACAATCACCGCAAAAAGTGAGGTAGCGGTATTTTTGTTGTCAGATCTAGGGGCAATTTTCCACTAATTCAAGGCAGGGGTCCGCTCCGCAATTTTTGTCAGGTGGGTTTTGTAGCGATTAATGGACATTAGGGATATACATTATCCCGCATCTGAAATGAAAAAGCCAAAATCAGCGCCCTTATGGGTAAACAGAACGACTTTATAATGGCTCCGGAATCATTTTATTCAGCAGGCGACGGCAATGGCGTTCAACAGAAGAAAACACACGCCGGAGTTGATTTCCACGGCATCCACCCTGTTTGACCGGTCTGTGACTTTTGTGGTTTTAATAGCAATGAGTACAAGTCAATGATATTCATTTAATAGACACTTTTTGTTAATTAGAGTTTCGGCAAACTTAAGAGTTAGACAACAAAATACCTCGATGCCCCTATCTGTTATTTTTTGTTATGTTATTTTATATTATTATATTATTTTATTTAGATATTTTTATCCGTAAAATATATCTGTATTCTTCTAAAGGGTTAGAAATTTCATATTATTGAAAATGTGCCACTGCCGCTTTAATGAATGGTACTCAGTGCTTCTCTAACGAGTAATTCATTATACAGATTTTGGTCAATAACTTCGTATATTTGCAATTAATCTTTTTGGAGTCGTATTTTTATTTATTTTTAAAGCATGTTTGTGGATTATTTTGAAAGCAACCGACGATTAAAATGATGACATGATTTTTTGTTATTCTGTTGAAAGGAAGACCGGTTAGAAGGGCGCACACCACCAAATAATCCTCTCATTGAAATGCACGTCGGAGATTGTGGCCCGAAATCATGCTCCAGGACCATGACCAGTCTTATTATCTCATAGGCAGCTATTCAATATTTTTCTACTTCAATCCACAACTCTGATGTTTTTATGATTCCAATCTCCAACTCTAAAATACAAATAAAATCATAAACTAAATTTTGTTCCTGGAGTGGGATTCGAACCCACGACCTTTAGATAACAAGACGAGCGCCCACAGACACACGCCACGCAATCCGAGCCGGCAGGAAGTCGTTCTTTTGTAATACTTCAATATAAACATTAACGGAATAAAGCGCACACATAATAATGAATAGCGCCCCTATGAGTCGAGTTGAAAATATATGCTCCTGGAGCATGATTTCGGGCCACAATCTCCGACGTGCATTTCAATCATTTTAAATATCCAAGAATCCATTGAAATACACGTTAAAATGGCTTAATATAAGTTCATTTCCTTGTGCGTTGTCATGGTTCTGCCTGGCGGGAATGCGGGCATAGTTTTGACGAAGCGAAAAGGAATTGACAGAGAGCTAGGCCTATAGTCTACATACATCGCCAATACGTACAAAACAAATGGCCGGCAAACACAGCCACCAGTTCAGAAGCTATAACTCCCTCGGCAAAAATACGCCCAGCGATTCCCACCAGACATACATATTTGGTGCAAAGAAGCGACCAAGAAACAAGCCGGCATATAAGTATGCATCACAGGTACGCGCGAGTAGTCTCTCAAAGTAAATGAGAACACAGAAAAGGGATTGAGGCGTTTTTCAGCTTCTACGACGCGTCCGACCGAGCCTAAAGCAGAAATATTATCGAGATCCATACCAATAACACTAAGTGGCACGGGCGTTTTACAGGAAAAACTACCCCATTTGAGGTTACCCATAATATTAATTAATAAAGGAGATGCCGTTACGCCGTGTTGAAAAATCAGGCGGACCATGTAATCGCGTAATCGTGTTTGAAAAATAAATCTTTCATTACGGTTCAATCCATTAAAAGCTCGCACGCGCACGCGCGGTAACCTGTTGGCCTGTTGCAAATGTGTGAATATATGAATTCAAATTGGTACACCAGATTATGGAAATCAGGGAATACTGTATAGGAATTAAATTGGTAATAACGCTATGGAAATAAGTACGCAATACGGCAAAGATGGTACGGCTTTTGGGCTTTCGTTCGCCATCTAGTGTTTATAATAGAAATTATGTGGGGATTCCATACCCGTTTTTTTACAAAATTATTAATATACAAAATACTCCAAATTTCGATAGCGAAAAATAGCAATATGTCAGAAACTACTAATATTTGATATCGAAACTTTACTAGTATTTGAAAGATACAATCTTGGAAGCAGCACCGGTTTGAAAAGAGATGTCACAAAAGTGTGATACAAGGAAGATCACAGTTTCTTGCACCAAAGATTAAAGAAAAATGTCTATCGAATATATGTGTCACATTTGTAATTACTATTACCAAATTAGTGTTGTCCTGACGACATTATCCTTATATAACACGATTGCTCTCCCATTTTGAACATGGTGGACATTAGTAATTGTCACTCGTTACTTCACTATGCTGTACTTCTCTTTGACAAAGCATTAGACGGACATAATCTATTAATGTGTATTTGTTCCTCTGTCATTGTTAACATTCTCAAATTAAATCTTCGATAACTTAGGTCGTTGGGTTTGATGCGTCGTCTCGGTAACATTTCTAATGCACATTTCGTAAACTTTAGGTGGATGATTGAAAGTTCGATCACAAGGGGGACAATCACAAGATAAGGCATTACCAAACTGAAAACAGTTGTCTATGTAAGTTATTTCTTTAATCATTTGCTGTCAGATTTGAATCATAATTATTTTAGATCCTGATCTATTTTATTTGTTAAAAAGCTTGCTTTCTAGAAAAGAAGACTACTGAATGCTTGTTAATTCCTGTTTTATGAAAAAAGTGTCTTATGTCCGCCTTATAATACATGCCGCCAGTATCGCCAAATAGTTACTAGCTCTAAATCTTAAGCCCCAGGAGTGAATTTGCGATTGGTTGCATTGTTTTGTTTGTACTTATCAGAAGCGGTTCGGTTCTGACGCCGAGTCATGAGATTTTCCCATCCAATAGACAAAGGTGAGAGTTTGTATGTACAGAGACTGGGAAGTCAGAGCGATTTGTGCTATAGTATAGGTGGACATATTCAAAATTGGCGTTTGATGTGAGGAAGGTTGAAACGTTAAATATGATGGGGCAGGAGGTAGGGTTTGTTTCCCTTTTAGCCCAGCTGCTGTTCAGGAATGTTGACCGCATAAGTTCAAAATTCACTCGATCGATATCGATCACGTTCCTGAACACAGATGGGCATGGGCGCTCCCACTGCATACCGTATCTGCATCGGAATCCATCCGGTTTTCTAAACTCGTAACTAATTATATAGTGAACATGAAAGTGAGAAATCGGACATAGTACTTAGACACATAAAAAAATCTAACCTTACCATTCTTTTTCTGCATAATAGGTGACCTGTATGGAGGAATATGATACTTCACTGACTTAAATTTGAATCTCTACGTTTCTTGTTGTCACCAGTAAGTTGGAAATGGGGAACCACCATCAACACGGAGAGGTATTGTAGGATTTTAACAAATCTTGAATACTCGAAGAATGGAAGAAAATGCTTTGACGTAAGCGTTCTTGAAGGAGAGAGTATCTGAGATTAAATGTTAAAGTTTAAGTTCGAAAGATATTACAGAAAATTCTTTTATTTATCTTGACGGCAGCTGTTTATATCATTTGTTGATATATTACATTTGTGATTGCTTTATCATTTTAAGTCTTTCACCTGCCGTGAAACGCTTGTTCAATGCCAATAGCATTTCAATGGGAACAACTCTGATAACAACACTGAATCTGCTTTGAGGGGTCTCGGTAAGTACGACCGCCAATAAATATCACTGTTTCGGAAATCTATCTGTGTCTATGAAATGAAATATGGACATCATTATTATAAGAGCTATTCCGTTTACCCTTTATATTAGCTTTGCATAGCTACGTAATAATGAATGAACCTGGTAATGGAATTTTATACCAATAAACGTGGAAGCGGATGTGTTTGTCCATGAAATCCGCGGAGAAAAAAAATACCAAAATTAAAAAAAGCCCAAAACCAAAGGTTGCACTTTATATTAAATACAAAAACAAATCTTAAATATTTTTATTTATATTTTAATCAGGTACGCGGTTCTGCGGTCTGGCTCTACAGCCTATCTGAGTTTTGTGCATTATGCCTTGTACCAATCGATGCACTGCCTGAGGTGGAATGGAGGAAAGAGACTGATTGAGTACGAAAGGAGATGAGCTTTGTGGACAGGAAGAGGCCTTCCAAACACGGGAAGGAGACGTATTTCAAGTATGTCATATCGTGAATTTGAGTATTATCTTTTCCCTGTTTGCGTTCTTATACTTCACGAGTCTAGCGATGGTTCTTGCATCATTAAATGCATGGGAGGGATACCTTGGACAAGGAGTAACTCAAGCTCTGAATATATGTAAATTCAAAAACTCGTTACCAAGTAACATCATGTATTCAACCTGGTGAACTTCCTCAACTGGAGCGGACTCTTCAGGGTGGACTGGCTTGCTTCGAAGATTGGAAACCAGAATTTGTCGATATAAGGTTACCTGGCAGAAGTGGGGCACGCTGGAAGCGATATCAGGACACCGTGGTTGTGGAACACCATGACAGACAATGGAACAGCACCACAGACTATGGAACAAATCTCTTGGTCTGCCCAATGTATGGTGCAACAATGCACAGGACAAGGACCTTGCGGAATTCAAGGAAGCATCATACGACGCTGTACCCAACTCTGGCTAGATCATATTGGACACGATAAGAAGAAGTTGATTGAAAACTCAATTAAAATGTCAATGTAAAAAGCTAATGACAATGTCAGGTTTTTATTATACTCATTTTTTTTTTTTCAAAATCAAAGGTTGCATGTCGAACTTTTTCTGTCAATCGTGGAGTCAATACCGAGGCCATACTTTCCAAGTTTGGAACGAACACTTCAGACTCAATGGAATTGTTTCGTTTGACGGCTGAAACTTCGAAGGAACATTTGGAGCCTCTGTTGGCCTCGAAAAGCTCCATCGGAGGAAAGTACATCCTTGCAAATTTGTGTCGAGAAAAGAATTTCATCACCTCTTTTTTTTCAAAAAAACAGGTATATGAAGACGTGTAAATAACTGTGTTAATTAAGGTTAATCCAAATACTAGTTATGCCATAATGGCATGAAAAAAATATTTCAGACAAACTGGTCCTTGTTGAATGTGTGAAATAACTTCCGCAAATTTGAAAACAATTGTCGATGTTTAAATTCTGGAAACTCAAAAACCAATAAAACCAGGAAGAGTTCGGGCATGTTCGGTGGCAATTCCTGCCCAGAAAATCAAGGTGTTGACATCCCTGCCCGAATTTACAGTGTATCTATAGTCGATTCGCGTTGATACGTTCGTTCCCCTTGAGTTTTGGACCTATTCAATTAAGTCAGAGAGGGAAAATGAAAGACTTCAAATGCACGTGCCACACCGGATTATCTTGGAGGACACTCGGTCATAATAACTCTCTCACCTGCACTAAATAAGATATTTAATTCATGTATGGAAACGCTCAATAGTGTATTTCAGGCCTTAATTAACATTCCTCACAATCAGTGGCTTAACAAGACCTTTGCAAATGGGGGGGGGGGGGCCGGAAGGGGTGCAAAGAGCCTTGTTTTGAGGGGAAATTTGGTCTCCCATAGGACACTGTACAAACAAGTCAGTTATTTGGGGGGGCTGGAAGGGGGGGGGGAAGGGTTCTGTTTGGGGGGGGGGGGGGCTTGCGCCCCCCTGCCCCCCCCCCCCCCGCTGGTAAGACATGACCCCCAATAACATGGATTAACAGAAGTCCCTGCGCCTCATTGAATTTTTCACCTCCGCAAGAATGGTACAGATGAATCGAGTATAGCATGTTTTGTGACACAATTCAAAAACATTCAGACCGGGATTAGACATTGTACTTCATGCTTGCAGTAAGATAATCTGGTAAGCGAAAGGTGGATTAACCGGGATTAGCACATGCACAATAGCAATCCATGAATCGAGTATAGCATGTGTTGTGACACAATTCAAAAACATTCAGACCGGGATTAGACATTGTACTTCATGCTTGCAGTAAGATAATCTGGTAAGCGAAAGGTGGATTAACCGGGATTAGCACATGCACAATAGCAATGGTCTGTGAGCTGATGACTGTAAGCTTTTCAAGTTTGAATAAATTCTGGCAGGTCATGTCAGATCCTTTGACTGGAGAAGTGAAGTTACAAGGAAAATAATTGACTTTGTTTCCCCTTTTTTACAAAATGTAAAATACCCCAAATTCTTTTTAAATTTGTGTGAAAGCGATTTCAGCAAGGGTCCAATTCATTATATCTGAATATATTTCATGCCATTGTGTGGACGTATATAACATACAAAACATTCTTTACAGAGATGGAATCGGCTGGAAAATATGTGAATTATCGTTGGGAATAATAGGCTAAAATGAAAAGTAATAGTACCCTGAAAGCGAATAAGCAGAAAAACACCGTCTTTATGCAATAACATGATTAGTATTTGTGTCCCAGAAATCTCCTCGCGGCCTTGAAATTATCTGTGGCCTTTTATTACAACAAACCCCACCACGCCCATACAACAGAATATAGAGATTTTAGATTTTTTTTCAATTTATAAAGAACAATTTTTTTTTTCAATTTATTAAGAATTAATGGCATTATGCAGTCTAATGAATTGGGAACAAATCAATCGACGTAGTGTATTTGTCAAAAAATGCGATAGGTGATAATATTACAGTGTAATTTATATATTAAAAACACCCGAGTGACCCGACATAAAACCGAAAACAGATTTTTTTTGCAACGGTTGGTCTGTTGATTTGGATAAGCAGGTGTCCTATGGTAGCACAATATGATTTCATTTTGAATAAAAAGCATGTTTCTTTTCATTCCCTTCCCAGCCGTTCAACAATCTTAATTCAGCTGGATACTCAGGGGTCAAAAGATTTGACCTATGAACCCGGTGATCACGTGGTCATTTTCCCTACAAATGACGAAAGATTAGTGCAGTGGATCTTGGGTAAAATTACTATGGAGCAAGGTTACGATCCTCAAAGCGTTTTTCGAGTAGAAACGTTGGCTAGTGATCGTCAAAGTAAGTAATCATAAAACGGACTTTAAATTAGGCGATATTCCCAGTTTCAGGAGCAAAGTATTGCCTCGCACGGAACGATTAACTTGTGCACGGGTTATAAAATTGTTCCGTGCGAGTCTTGGCAATATAAGTAGTAGTACGTGTTCATAATTGATCTTTGTGTAAAAATCTAATAGCCTTGTCAATATCAAAGGATATTAAAAGTCGGGGGTACTAAATCGTTTTTTATTTTCTTTCTTGTAGCATGGAACAAGTGAAAAGGCTACCGCCGTTTTCTATCCTAACAGCTTTAGCACGATAGTTGGATATCACTCTACACCACCAACTCCGAAATTCTGCTGCAGCTTCCTAATACGCACGTAACCCAGAAGAACGAGATCAGATGATGTTACTGGCACGGTAAGATGGTTGGATAAGAACTGGTCAAACAGAATCAGATGAGAGTAAAAATGTTACAGGCGAGAGTGACGGAGGGAGGGAGGCGATGAGAAGAAGAGGATGAATTAAATACTTACCCTTCGAAAAACGCATTATAGATACATGATTATGTAAGAGCCTCTAATGTCTATATCTTGGACTTACTGTTTTCTGTCAAATTCCGCAACTCTGCTTGACGAAGTCTACTTGATCACGCCTCTTGGAGGAACTAGCCTTCATCAAGGCGTTTTCGCTTTAATTTCTTAGTTTGCTTCTCTCCTGGTCAAGAATGTCTATATAGCTGTCCTCTCATGGGGAAGCGCCTGCCTCGCTACGCTAGGCTGAGGGCTTCGCCTCGACAAGCGCCTTTTATAGCGATACTGACACGGCTGTCAGTGGCGTAGCCAGTGGGGGCCAGGGGCACAACGAACTTCTTTACAACTCGTTAGATCAATATTAAAAGCGCGCCACTGCTTAATATAATTAACCTTCGTTGGGTCACTTGTAAGCGCTATAAAACCAACACACAAGGCTGTTTCAAATTCTCCAATTATATTTCATTCTCATTTAGCTCATAATAATGGTCTCGTAGACACTTAGTACATTTGTTGTTGCAATAAATCGAAGTCCATATTAGCGAAAATGTCAGTGGTTTAGTTCTGAACAAAAATCGATCGTCTTTAATAAATCATTGACAGTCTCAATATGCACAAGGCAAACCACAGTTCTCCAAAACATTTCCCATCATGACATCGTTCCATCATTATAGCCGTTTTGCTAGTTTTCGAATCACTATTTCTCATTCACTTCCACGATCTATCGTAACCTCGTTGTCCAGCGCATTGTTCTTCCCTGATTGTACATGCACCACCCCGTGCAGTAATTTGTTGGAATAGATCCACTGACAAGCATCATGCATGTTGTGACGTCGTAATTTCACGTCGTGGCTCGCTTGTTGGTGGTTTGAGGAATCTTTAGCGTGTGTATCGCGATGGAGAAGCGGTGCCCGGCGGTAAACTAGACTCCTTCATAAATATTGTTAAGTGTCCGTTAAAAAGTGATATTTCTTGAGGGGGGAATAGTGGGATGAACGGGAAAATTAAACACTGATATTTCATATTAAATCAGCACCTTTTTCGATTCTTATTGCCATCGACCGGGACTTTTTGCTGTGTGATCGGGACTTTGTTGCACCTACCGGAAATTGGACCACATTTTGAGGCGTCTTTGAACAATACTACTTGGAAACTTAAATTTGGAAATCTCTATTATGCTATCATCTAGGGTGGCCAAGACTACAAGACGTGGGTGAGCAACTGTTCCCTAATTTTGCGATATCCACGGATTTATCCGTCGCTGAAATTTCCCGCATGGTTCCTGCTTTGCAACAAACACCTGCCACTCTGCAACCAAGGAAATATTCCATCAGCTCTAGCCCTAAACTACCTCTACACGAGATCCATATCACGTTGCAGAGTTCAATACTGGACAACAGGTAGTCACTAGATGTTTCTAATCGAGATGCTTTAAAGGTCCATGGCCCAGATCGATAATAGCCTCGTCCCCAGGAAGCCCAGAGAGTTTACCGAAAGTGGTCAAATTTTGGTATCAGAAGAAAGCAGCTACTATTTTCTCATTACCCTGTGAAATCTTAGAGGCAAAGGATTTCGGTGACCAATATTAATTTTACACAGTACTTTATGGGACTTATAAATCACGTTTTAGCTCTCGCATCAAACGGGTTGAAATGATCGGCGCGAAATTTGACAGATTGGGGTTTGGAGGAAGGCCAATCATCAAGATGGAAAACTCATATCCTTAAACGGACCATCCCCCTTAAATATTATATTCGGTAATTGTCATTATTTAATGATTAGGCTCCCAAATATTACATTGATATCATAATTTCTCCGTTGTAGTTTTTCTACTACAACGATGTGAATGGTGCGTATTGTTATAATACCGCCATTTTGTGATTAAAAATATTAATTGATTTTCAATTTCATTTGTGAAAGATTTTCGCGGGAAACGTACTTTGTTTATGATAAAAAGAGAGCAGATGATTTCCCAAAGTGCTTTATAGTTGAGCTCACACTTTATTTAAACTAGATAGATGCATAATAGGGAATGGACTTCCCCAAGATGTTATGTAAATAATCTTAAAACTGAGTAAATGTGTAGCTTTAGAAAAAACAATTGCAAAATCGGGATTCCCCAATGATGTTATAAATGTGAAATGATGCAATTCAGATTGATGTAAATTTTTGTGAAATATGATTTGACAGTGCTGAGAGTATGTTTATGCATGATGTTGATGAGGTAAGATTATTGTTATAAAAGCGGAATCTTGCTGTGTGACGAGTTAAATTACTTGTCAACTGGAAGGACTGAGGCCAGCAAGTGGTAAACCAGGAGATATACAATATTAGTTATAGCTAGGTTTAATATACAATAAAGGTTAGATTATTCTTGCTAGTGCAGGATTTATATTTTTAATACTTGGAGGACACCCGCCGGGGCTTGAAAGCTAATTAAAACGTTTTGTCGTCTTTTACGCCAAAAGAGCTCAGTTCTTGGAATCAAAACTTTGGATCCGTTTGCTGGTCGAATGAGGACATTATCGGTGCTAGAATACCTAGATTTATGCAGAATATTTGTGTGTCGTCGAGGAAAAACCCGTCGTCTTGAATTGCCGGAACCAAATTATTACCTTCAAGACTTAGAAGGATTCGCATAATATACCATGGATATTTATGCGAACTTATGCGCTGCAGTTGGAGTCTTCGCTGTCTTGAGGACTTATCATGAACGCAACGCTTCAACAAGTCAAACTAGTAACCTCTAAGTATCCTATCTTAACATAATTTTGTTGTAATTTTATATATGTAAGATTGTTTTGTTTTGAGAACATTTACTAGATTCTTGAGCCAAACCGATTAGAAATCATTAAATATGTTTTTATTATATAAAATTAGATCATTTGTGCACAAGGCTAATTTATTGTGTTTGTAAGGTATTTTGACCTTGATGTCCACGAGATATCATAAACAGATATGGTATATTGTAATTACATTATTTAACGAAGAATAAAATACGCTTGAACTTGTTTTGGATGTGACCAGTTCCCCTGCTGACACATACATGTAGAACTGTTCACATGCAGTGGCATCACGTAATTCGCAGATGCTGTAACGCCCGGGGGGTGCAATTGTCTTCCAAAGGGAAATGCCTCGGATCAAATAACGCGTAATTAGGGTGTTTTTTGAGATCAGGCGACGATGTACGCGAGTACATTGCTTAGGGTATCAAAAAATCATCAAAAGTCAAAAATTAGGGTATGCTTTTCACGTTGAAAAATACGTATTTAGGGGTCTGTGATATTTTGAATCACCATTAACAGGCTGGAAAATAGGGGTTGTGTTCACGATTTTTCTCCTGATTTCCCATGATAGATTCCCCGAGTAATTTTAACAGTTTAACCTTATGTACGGTATTTTTCTATGTCGTCATTGTTCATTACACATAGGCCTTATAGTCTTTATATTAGGAGTTCATTTTTATTTGCGTGTTTGCCAATCTACACTATGCACCCGATCGTACAAGAACATGTGCGTTATTAAGAAACGGACTTAGGGTCTGTCCTCTAATTTATGTCAATCAATAACGGTCTGATATTTAGTCCGGGTTTTAGTGCATGAAATGGCTGGAATTTGAATGTTAAATTACGACATTCGACCAAGACTATAATTCCAATGAAATCGGGACACTTTAAAGACTTGAAATTTTAATAGATTTATATTTAACATTATTAGGCCCTAGATAATGACACAATTGGCGTGCTTTTACACATAGAGTGAAAAAAGACACGAGAAACTTCCAATGGACAATCATGTGTACAATATTCTTTTCGGGTATAAAGATACAATAAGAGACTATAGCCTGTTAAGTGATGTTAAAGGTACATCATTTTATAAAATGTATCGGTTTAGTAGCAAAATGGTCAAAATACTGGGTTAGGGTGACTATTTTAATTGTAGCAAATTACTGTTTTAGGGGAGTAAAATTACAACCAAAACACTTGGTTAGGGTAGCAAATTCAAACCCAAAGTATTGTTTAGGGTAGCAAAATTCTACCAAAATACGGTGCTTAGGCTGTGGTTTTCCTGCCAAATGACATACGCGCTTAGGCCATACACGAGCATGATATCCACCTTGAAATACAAGTGCCCCCCGGGTGTAACGTGGCTCATGATGAATTGAAGAGTTGTACTGACCACGGTGTTTGCCTAGGCATTCGTGCAAGTCCATCCCGGATGGCCCTTTACAGTGTTGTTGTCATAGTAGATTCTGCTAGGCTGGGACGGCGAATGACCTGTTGTCTTTTCTTTAAAAATCAAAATCCTTCAGGCCAACGAAAGCGATCATTCCACAAAGGTGTATGCTCCACATGGCTAGAGGAAATCATTGGAGAAAGACGTCGTGCTCTTACATCAAAAAAGTAAGATTAATTTATTATAAACCATTATTTTGCAATATTCTCTACATTAATTTTGAGATGCATCAAAATAAAAGAAGCAGGGTCGTCCAAGGAAGAACGGGGATTAGAAGGTCGTGGGTTCAAGTCCCACCTGAGCCAATGTGTTGCTGACTTGGGAAAGGCACTTACCCGCCTTGCCTCTCTCCAATGAAATGGGAGCTGTCAGGGAAGGTTACAATCTAAGTGCTGATAGGAGCTGCCACTACGCTGCGCCCTAATTGAAAGAGAAATGATTTTTTGATGATTCCTAGTGACGCGTATAAATTGTAAGCGCCATGATACTGCGGTGAATGGGATCCCTAAATGCATGGTTATTACTTTGTTATTATTATTATTGAACAAAGTGGATTTGGTCGAATGTTGAGGAAGGCAACCATTCGCGGTTATATTTGCCGGCTACAGCTAGGTATGGAAGTAAAGGAGATATGTCCGCTCGGAGCCATAGTCCCGGCTCAATATACGACAACACGAAGAGTCAACTGAATCGAGTGCCATATTCGTTACCGTTGTAGGTGCGAATGAGTCCGGACTATAAAAAAACTTCTACAACTTGGCTTTGTGTTGAGCACCGTAAATATGTTTGAATTGATAAATGATGCTTTTTGCAGTAACGACTATGATTGGTCGGACTCATATAAAACCGTAGAATTGGGTGAAATTGCGCGCCTAATCGGTTAACGATCTTTTTACAGTAATTGATTCTAATGTCTTATATAAAAACCGGGGAGTTTAAAATCGAAAATATCCAAATCTTGAAATCAAGTACACACCACCTGCATTTCTCGCTGTCCAATTAATGATTAATTTTGTTATTTTTTTTATGCCTATTTGTTTAACAAGTAATCACGAAATTTGAGTAAACCGAATGATTTTATAATAAAACCACTCCGACGTGGTGTATCCCAGTGAGGATAGATATGCTTATGGTGTTAAAGCCACTATCAGTACATTTTTTTTCAAATTCAAACATCGGCCCCCATTTTGTCTTAAATTGCTAGGGCATGGGTCATATCACAAGTTCCCGTTATATACTTTTCTTTGTGAAAAACAGACACTTAGTATTTAACGCGGTCTTCTTAAAGATGCTTACGCCCTCCCGCTTTATTAGTTAAACAAAGATAAAAATAATAATTTCTTGACAAATACGGCGTGTTACGCTAGCACTTGCATGGATTTATACTGCAACAATTTCCAATAAACCAGTGCAAAAAAAATGGACTTTGAGGAAAAATAGGGGGCGCGATTTGATTGTGAAGAAATCGGCTGATATTGGCTTTAAGAGACACTGGCACATTTGAAAATTATGTGCTGCGCCCTCAGTTTTTCAAAATCATTATTTTTGCAGTATAAGGCTTTTATATACAAAAGCCCTCACCCGAAATGATTAAGACCAAATTAGCTTCTGATGGTAAACCGAACGATTTTATACTTTAGCGTCGCCGGCGACGCTAAATCCAGCATACGACGAAAATGGCGTTTAAAGCGCACTGGCACATTTTCAACAAAATTATAAATTTGCCCCCTTTCTTTCCTTCATTTTCTCTCAAATGATAGTCCTAGGCTTGAGAACAAGAATATATTTTACACTAAAAAATAAACATTACCCCAAACAGATAGGGATTGATATGATGATACAGCCATCCAGGTAATTTGTAGGAGGCCAATTTTATATCTACATACAGACGGGTAAATCATCAGATTTACCTCCAACTTTTTTTCTTACGAATAATCTTAACGATATAAGCATGAAACCTTACAATGTTATAGCAGAATAGCCATTTCCTTTCATATCAAGCAAACACGTGTCCAAAAAACCCTCTGTAAGTTTTGTTACGATTTTGGCTGAACGTTTAAAACTTGGTTCGTCGTCCATGGAATATCGGGGAAATTTGTGGGTTTCTTGGGATTATGATATGTCGTTTGTGACGTAATAAATGATAGTCACCTTTAGGATATGAATATGAAACCCATAATACAATGATATTCAATTTGACCACCATTGGGTACTTGTTTAGAATGTTTATCGGAATTGGAACAACCTCGATGGGATGTTTGTGTTTGTTTTTAGATAAAAGTTAAAACCCTCGTTTAATCGGGGGGGGGGGGGGCGGGGGATTACCACCCCTAACTGCACTATGCGCTGAAATGCCAGAAGCTTTCGTTACAAGCTTCGGTATCTTCCCTCGTCCTTTCTGATATTATAGGCGAAAACCAATGCACAGGTATCAACCTTCACCGGGGTTAGGGTATGCCGTCAAGTCGCCGGGTAAGAGGGTGGTTGCCACCCAAATATATTTTTTTTACATTTTTTATAAATATTATGTCACATTATGGCTCGAAAAGTCCGATGTTTCTCGAGATAAGAACTAGTCACTTGTCATCATTTAGTGCTGAAAACCGCACGAAATCCGACATTCCTACCTCTTTTTAGCACAAAATGGATTTTCTAAAATTTTCTTTTCTGTGTGAAAATGGCAATTTTTGGCTGGCTCAAGAACTATTATGACGTCATTGTGCCCAACTAGGTATGTTTGGTACTTATTTGATACTTATTTTGGTATCATGTAAGAAGAAGGATCATAGCTTTCAATGGTATAAATCATAAGCATCGGGAGCTTCATAACGAATTCTCGAGGGGTAACCACCCGTGTCCTGCCTTTCTAAAACCCATTGTCAATTGAAATCACACTTTAAGAATGGGTATTTTAATTGGGGATTTTACAATAGGCTCAATGTAAAATAAATCAGTTTTTTTGTTTATTACTCATCTATGAAGTGGGGTTAAAGGTTCAAGTATGCTTTTGAATTAAGATGACAAGGTCAGCTAACATTTAAG